>PVJD01002546.1:0-198131 GCA_004026545.1 Mormoops blainvillei | reverse complement strand
ATTAGGGGCTGGTGGTTCAGAGACAAATTAAACACACGTGCAGTCCCCAAGGGGCTCACAGCCTTGTGCGGGGAGAGGCATAATCTTGAGAGTCGGTGTGATAAGCCCCTACCAGGACTGTGCAAATTGCTAAGGAAGAAGTGGCTGGTCCACTCAGAAGCAGTGGAGGCTTCGCAGAAGCAGCACTTAGCTTGGTTCCTTGGAGTGGGTTTGGGAAGGGCCTGCCTGGACCAGTGGACCGACACGCCACCTGGTGAAGTGACTGAAGAGTGATCTCATGGGAACTGTCAGATTCTGGGGATTAACAGACACACCAGCCAGGATGGCTCGAGGAAGAAGGAGTGCGTGCCATTTGCCTCTAGTAACACCAGTCTGCGATAGCTGTCGGGACGTGCAGAGGTGACCCGTCCTCCCGGCTCTGGTGGGCACCGAAGCTTTTCAGTGGGCAGGACAGCTCAGCCCATGAGCAGGCCACATCTGCCTGGAGTTCTCCGCTGTCTCCACCACGCCATCCTCCCAGCCTTCCATGCGTTACCCGGACGCCATGACGGCGGCTCCCCATTCCAGGGCTGGGCCCTGTCTCCTTCCACCCTCTCTTCCCAGAAGACCCTCGTACAGTGCCCTCTGCCCCTTACTCTGAGAATCAGAATTGGCGCATGGGATCTAGTATCAGTATCACACATGCTCCTCCACAAAGTAGGGAGGTGGGTATCTGAACCCAGTGCCAGCACAGCATGCACATTGCTCTCCATTCTGCTGCTGGTCCTAAGCCATCCATCTTTAAGAGCATCCTCATCAGTAAAAATGGGGCTGCCCCATTTTAACAGCTATAGAGTGTTCCATTGATGGCTCTACCAAACACTGTTTAACCAGAATTCTCTTGTTGGGTATTGGTTTCTTTCCGATCTCTTGGAGACGATGATTTTGGCAAATTCTTCAGGCAATTCTGTTGTTCGCGTATATTGAAGAACTTCTTGCACACTGTATAATGCCATCATCCTCACTTGCGTTTCTGAGTCTTCTGTAATCCTTTTACCTCCATGAGCTCTACCTCCGACGGTTACCTTCATCAAGCCTCACCGTGTCCAACCTTTTGGCATCTCTGGGCCACACTGGAAGAAGAAGAGTTGTCTTGGGCCACACATTAAACATGTTGTGACACGTGATCACACACAAAAAGATCTCATACTGTTTTAAGTAAATTTATGATTTTGTGTTGGGTCGCATTTATAGCCATCCTGGGATGCTTATGGCCCACGGGCTGCAGGTTGGACACCCCTGTGTGTGAATGTTACCTCTTCGCCCACACGGTCCTTATCTTTCGAGTAGGAGCAAAGCTGTCCCCACTGATAATGGTGGTTGAGAGGACTAATTGGGTTAACGTCAGCAGAAACCCTAGAACAGGACCTTCACGTAGTAAGAAGTGGGCAGGGGCTAGCCATCTCCCCAAGGAATGCTCCATGTCCGAAAGCTGAAAAGCTGGTCACCTTTCCTTATGATGACTATTTGGAATGTGATTCTGTTGGGAAATGATCAGCTGGCCTGCATTAACTGGGGAGGTGGTGGGTGAATGAACTGATCTCTTAGTTGATGAGTGGGGACCTCAAGGACTTGGAAGCAGAGTTTGTGTATTGACACAACTGTTGAAATCACTCCTCCAAGATCCTGGTGGGATGGGATTCAGGAAGCAAAGCTGCCCCTGCAGATTCCTCCTTCCCTAGCCCAGACGACGGAAGCCACAGCTTGCTTTTTCCCAAAGGGGAGGTGTCTCGGGGATGCCAAGTCTGCAGTACAGGAGCCTCTCAGAATCTCAGACGCCCGAGTTTCCGGAGAGGGAGCCGGGAAGTTCTGGCATCCTATTCAGAGCTTTTGCGATGCGCTTAGAGATGATATTAAATGTTTTATAGCGTTTTGGCCACAATACAGCCACACTTACCTCTCATTCTGAAGACTCTCAGAATTTCATTAGCCCTCGCCTCACTTCCTGGGGCCCCCTCCCCCCAACCCTCTTCTTTACAGATCAGGAAGGAAGCTGTATGTCATTATTCCCAAAACAGAGCAGGTGTGTGTTCTCCGTCACTTTTTCTTGCTAAGGGGTGCATTGGATAGATATGTTTTCTTCAGTTGATCAGACGTTGCACATTTTATATTTAAAAAGACTCTTCTAAAGCCCATGGTGATGCCCTGACCAACCTATAGACTGTAAGACACACCCCAAGCCCAGGTATGCAGATGACAGAAAATCCCCATGCGATGTAGCCTTTATTGGCCATCAAGGGTGGCTGTCCTACCACACAGAGCCAAGTCGCGGGGCAGACTCCACATTGCTTCTGTCAGACAGGTGTGAATCCTGGAGGACTTCGATAATCTAGCCTGCCCCCAGCCTCCAGTTCTGGGGGAAGGGCTTACTGCCCTGAGAATTTCTGTGTTCTGGAGAGACCCAGATTGTCATTCAGCTCCCAGGGGAGAGAGACTGTGTCTCCTTCTGGGGGTTAGACTTGCGTCCCTCCTCCCCCATGGCGGGGTGTGGGTGCTCAGCCTGGAGACCCTCACTGACCAATGGCTCTCCTGCATGAGGGCGGCCAGCCCCGTTGCTGGGCAATGGGATGCTAAGATGAGGAAGACCCAGTGCCTCTGAGGAGCTCACAAGCACATGGGGAAATAGCCCGGTACACAGACCGAGACCATAACAGGCCACCTTGCGGGGAGAGTGTAAATGAGAGGTAGAAGGACAGATCCCTGGAAGCCTGCTGCTGAAGTTGAGGTACGATGGCTAACTGGGCATCCCTAGGCAGGCAAAAGGGGATGAGGCAGAGGGACCAGTGTCTTCTAAGACATGGAGGGCGGGAACGAACAGTGGGTTTAGGGAACACCTGTTCCGTGGAGCTGGACCACTGCAGGCTACTGTGGGTGACTGTGGTAGCTTCTCCCCTTTCATCGGTGGGTTCCTCCTCAGTGAAGGCCACAAAGGAGCATCACCACCCTGGTGGCCAGTCCAGAGTCATCCTCGGCTTCTCGTGTAGCGTGGGATCTGCGAGCTGCTCGTTGAATCTCCTTTCATCAGACCTCACTGGTTTGGTCCTTGTCTAGTCCCTCAGGTCCCATGTTAGGAATAAGCAGCCTCTTTTTTGCTTTCCCCAATCTTTCGCGTTGCTTCCTCAGTCTGTCTTCTCAACCACATTGGAACGGCGTCCTTAGAACAAGACCTCCTGTGGATCCTATGTGTCAAAGCAGTGTATCCAAAAAGTGTGGTTTCCTATCAGCATCACCTGGGGTGCGAGGCGTGCTTCAGCCAAGTGCAGCTGCCTTAGCCCCACTGCAGACCTGCAAGATCAGAATTTGGAGGTGGGGCTTAATGGCTGCATTAAACACACACACACACACACACACACACACACACACAACCACAATACACTCGCATATGGTGTATTGATTGATCGAGCTGGGTGACTGAAACTTAAAAAGCACAAAAATGATATGAACAGCAAAAAATAATTTTCTTTTATCTCTGTATCCTGGTCATTCATTTTCTTTACTCCCCAAAACCTCATCTTATTTATCGTATATTTAACTGTACAGTTGTAAGCATTTTTAACACAATGGCAGCATGGAATACACTTCCTCATCTTACCTTTGTTACCTTAACCGTCTGTTTTGACACCATTTTCTTCAGTGTATAAAACCTGCCCCCATTTTAACAGTTGCAGTGTATGTCATTGCATGGCCAGAAAACATACTTAGCTATATTTTTGGGGTGGATTTTGATTTGTTTCTAATCCCCTGAAGACAACGTCTGTAACAAGCTTCTTAGGTAATTCTGAGGCCCGCCCTGTGCTGCATAAAGACCAAATCCTTAGCTTGGATCACCCATTGTCTCTGTGGATTCATTTCTTGCCACATTTCCTTACCCACTTCTGGGACAATTCAGTTGCTCTTGCGGGGTCGTCTACATGGCTTGGTTTCACGCTTTCTTGCCTTTGTTTATAGTCCTCCCTGTATCTCAGGTTCCTTTCATCCTCATCCTCAGCCCCAGTTCTTGGCTTTCCAGTTTTATATACTAACAGCCATCCTTCACTTTCTGCCCTAATCCCCTCTTTCAGTGGCCTTGGTATGTAGATTACCACTTACGAAGTCTCAGAAACAAAGGAAAAGTCAGTCCTGCCAAATACAGAATTAAAAGTTCTAACCCAGGATGCCGCCGGACACCATGAGAATCAGTCCAAGGCAGTTCTGCTGTCAGGTAAAATCATTCTGGATTATCAGTATGTGCTTCGACAAACACCTAAATATTTGTCCTCGCTGTGGCTTTTTCCTACGTTCCGTTTCTTTGACTAACAAAGATGCCTCTGGCCTGAGTCCCCCTTCATCACCCATAGCTAGTTTCAGGGCTGACCTTCAGTAACACGGGGAGTGGAAACCGTAGACAATCATGTGTGTTTCTACGTGTTCTCCCACACCCACCGGTCCAGCCCTCCCTTCCCCTCTGGTTCGGGATTTGTTATAAAAAGACTGCAAATAGTCATCAGTTCCTGCCTTGCTCCCCACCTCCCCATTTTATGTTCTTCTCTGTAAATTACCCCCTCCCGGCTCTACAGCCTTCTCACTTAGGCCAAGTGGTTTGGGGATACTGACGTTTAGCTTGTTCATCGCCAGGACTCCAAGGGTGGGCTTATGACCTAGTAGTAGCCAATCAGAGTACTTCACCCCACTCCGTCCACTTGATTGGTTTAGAGATGAAGACATGCTCCCACTCTTTTTCAAGGAAGACATAATCTGATTGGCACATTTATAGTCAGGTGTTCACCTCTGGGCCAATCAACTGTGGTCAGGATGTAAATCGAGGATGCCAGAGGCCCTTCCTTGTGGATGTTGGAGATCGGGGAGCTCTCAGTGAAAGGGGGTTTGTTCTCAGCTGGGTTGACTTACCTTAAAAAGTTGCATTTATGAGCTTGGCTCAACATTTTAATTTTGGGAGGAAAAATCTTTTGCATAATCACGAGTCTTTATGACAGTCTGTTAAAACTGAAAGAGTGTTCAGAAGTTTTTAGCCTAATCGCCTCATCTAGCAAACGAGGGAAACGAGGTCTAGAGCAACCCCTGCCAGTGAGTTAGCTGCAACGTGGTGCTGGCGACCAGGCGTCCTGACTCCGGCCCAGGACCCTTCCATTACCCTAGGCTTCCTCCCTCCGTACCTTGGTTTTGCGGTTTCCTAAAAGGGAGGTGAAAGAGGGAGCATTAACTTGAAACACAAGAACGCCTCGGCCTCCAGATCCATTATGGAGGTAGATTCCTGGACCCGACCGTGGCTGATCGGCTGGTGCTCCATCATCCAAAGCCTTGTTCCCAGACACTTTCATTACAGGCTCTGCCCACTATGACACGCTGGCGCCATGCCATTCCTTGTGTACGTGCCAGAAGGCTTTTATAAAACCATTAAAAGGAACCTTTCCTAAGGGGAGTGGTGTAGAAGATGAATTCCCGAGGGTTAGCATGCCTAGGATACAGGTTTGACTCCAAGTAGTAACCCCACGCGAAAACCTGCAGATGGGCAGTCATCGAAGGCAGACCCAGTCTACTCCGCCTGGAGGGCCTGTCCTTCACACCCGGTCACCACCATCACCACCAACACAGACAGCCCGATAACAACTGTAACAACTCCGTGACTACGGCAACCCCAAAGCGGGGAAAGATGGTCTAGCAGAAGGAGTGTGCACCTCACCCAGCCTGGGCAGAGTGCCCGACCAGAGTCACACCATTTGGAATCGTGTCTCTGGTGCTCAAAGTGCATGGAGGGAATCGACCACAGCCTTGTGCTCTTTGGAGTCATTCAGGGCAGAGACGCCTGTCTTGCCCATATTAGAGACCTGCAGGAATAGAGAGGACACTGCCATCCCTTCGGTGGGAAAGTCGTTAAATGCCTAGGGTGAGAAATACAATATAATTGGTTGGGACAGAACACAAAGTTCAGGCACTGCATCTTGGCTGTGTTCATGCTGATTCTGGAATATGCGGTTGTCAATAATGCTGCTTCTTTATTAAGAATTACGATTATTATTTTATTTAATCTGTTACGTTTATTGCATTATTGCTTTTCTGCACATCTTCATAATAAGTCCCCTTCCGCAAAGGCGACCGGCGGGTGTCTCTATCCCTAGAATTACTCAGACTAATCACTTCTTCTAGGAATCTGACCTTGAACGGTCACTCTCTCTCAGTGGTGTACTGGTTAGTGTTTAGTGGGCTTTGAAACACAAGTTCTCTGATTGGTCGTGTTTGCGGATTTCCCTGGTGTAAATACTCCCATTGTGGCCAATTTCAAGCCGCCGATGTGATGTCGCTGAACGAGGATCTGGGAAGAGATGGGCAGTGGCACATATAAATGACCTCAGGAGCATAGAGAATGGTAAAATAAAGTAGAATAGTTAGAAAGGGCCAAAGTTGCAGTATTTATTGCCTTCAATTTTAATACAATTAATTTAAATGTAAATTGATATTATTTCATTTTGAATAACATCTGTTTAACGACTGGACCGTAAGATTTCTGAGAATCTGATCTTCGGTCCTTGTGAGCCAGCAGGAGCCAGGGCGCAGCTCGCCTCGGTTTCCTCATCTGCGAAATGAGGGTTGAGTTTGTGGCTGCCATGGCACCAAGCTGAGGAGATGAGCGAAGGCATGCAGAATGCTCGGAAGGGTGCCTGGCCGTAGAAGGCACTCAGTCAATCAGTGTCCTGCTTTGCCGATGTGGTCACGCAGCCCTCAGTGGCCATGCCAGCCCTTGGGGTTTTGTCCTCCGACCCGAAGCCAGGGCTCTTTCAATGGCAGCATCTTTGGGGTGCTCCTTCAGCTCCCCATTGCGGACTCTTTTCAAGGCTGTGTGACCTGGACAAAAGGACCCATGCATTCCATTCAGGCACTGCCCTGTTTGAGACCCGGTCTTGAGCATGTCCATTTAGCTTATGGAATCTTTGTTTCCTCATCTGTAAATTGGGCTTTGGTAAGCACGGAGGAGGCAAAAGTGGGTCAAGTGTGTAGAGCATTGTGCGTATAATAAGTGCTTAGTATTTGTTAAGAGCATTCTCCCCACCACCAAAACTGCTTGTGAACCACTCAGCAACTAAGATGCCCACTTTCGAAGGTAAGTTGGAGTGCATCGACGAATATGCCAGTTTAGGGACACAGGTCTACTCTCCTGTGTCTACAGGACCCAAAATAACAGAAGGACTCAGATACCTGTTCTGAGCTGAATGTGAACCCACATCACAAGAACCTCTAGAGAACTTTCTGCCATGACTGTTCTCTTTAGACACGGGCGTGTGTGTTTGCTCCCTACGTGATTAACCGAATTGTTCTACACACAGACCAATTCTTTGACAGACTTAGTGTTTCCAACTAATTGCACCTCTCAGTCTATGGCAGTCCCCATTTGAAGTCCTTGGCATCATTCCTCCTGTTTCATTTCTATTAATGAGGAGAGTAGTCTGTGCACCATTATCCGCTAAACGTCACGACTTGCCTTATTAATAAACACCATATTGGTGCACGGCATCGTACTGGCCGAGCTCTCATTAGACAACCTGAGCTGAACTGAGAGGGAGATGCTAGTAAGTTTCTCTTGCAAAGTCTCAGTGCTCTTCTCCTTGGCTTTTCCTGCTCTTTGCAACTCCATGAAACATTATCTTTAGAGTTTGCGATTCTCTAACATAACCCCGTTTATTCTTTCGGTCCATTTCCTTTCCTCCCGTCTTACTCCCTCCCCTTCCCTTTTGTTGCGTCCCCCGCCCCCCACCTTTCCTTCACTGAGCCAGGGGTCAGAGATGGAACCTCTGGTTTTCATCTGGAGATTTGTGGTCTGTACGTGAGGTCTCTACACTTGGCTCCCTCTCCTCTCCCCACCCTGCACTTCTGGCCCAAACACAGCAGACTCACCCCTGCCATCTACCCCCTTCCATCTTCTGGGAAGTCTCTGCCCCTGGACCTACACCTGGCCGACCTCTCTTGTCTTTCAGGTCTTCTCCCCCTGGAGGCCTTCCTGATGACCCTGGTTAGACCAGCTCCCTCCCGGCATCCTGGGGTCTCCTATCACCTGCTTTTCCTCCCAGCCACTGCGGCACCTGAAATTCCTTGTTCTTTTATCCATTGTAGGTTTTTGGCTCCTTTGTTGAAAATCATTTGCCTATATATAGAATATATGTGGATTTCTTTTTCTGGGCTTTTAATTCTGTTTCACTGGTCTGTGTGTCTGTTTTTCTGCCAATACTATGCTGTTTTGATAATTGTCCCTTTGAAACATAATTCAAAGTCAGGGAGTGTGATTCCTCTGGCTTTGTTCTTTTTTCTCAGGATTACTTTAGCTATTTGAGGCCTTTTGTGGTTCCATACAGATCTGATGAATTTTTTGTTCTATTTCTTTAAAAAATGTCACTGGGATTTTGAGGAGGATTGTGTTAAATCTGTGTATTGTTTTGAGGAACATGGACACCTTGTTCTTGAGCAACTTCCCCTTCTACTGCCTCTCCCCTCTACTGGAACATAAGCCCTGGAGGCCAGGGACCTTGCCAGTCTTCCTTACTGGCACTTCAACCATGCTTGCGCCAAGCAGGGATCCCGTAACTATTTCGTGAAGGAATGGCTAGTTAGGGCAGACACACAGTGTCCGCCCAGTGTGTTAGTTTAGTAGGGCTGCCAAACGAAGTGGTGCTGAACAGGTAGCGTAAACAACAGGCATTTATTTTTTCAGAATCTGGAGGCTAGAATTCCAAGACCAAGGTGTCAGCAGGGTGGATTTCTGCGAAGGCCTTTCTCCTTGGCTTTTAGGTGGCCACCTACTCCCTGTGTCTTTACATGTTTTTTTTTTTCTCTCTGTGTGTCTGTGTCCTCATCTCCTCTTCTGTAAGGTCACCAGTTCTACTGCATTAGGCCCACCTATGCGACCTCATCCAATCTTAATGATCCTGTCAAAGGCCCTGTCTCCAAATACTCCACATTTGGAGGTACCGGGGGTCAGGACTTCAACACAGGAACTTAGCGGGGAACAATCCACCCTATAACACGCAGACAACTGTTGCAGTGATAGGAATGACACTTCAGTGACCCGAAAATGAACCATGAGCCTTTGAGGACCGAGCCACGCTGGCTCGGTTCCTTCAAGGTTCCTCTTCTACTCCGTCTTCTCTTTGTCTTATGGAAGAGATGGCAGTCCTCAGCGTTTACTCATGCCCTTCCTTTGACCCTCAGCCACGTCTCTACCTGGGCACCTGCCCCTCCTCTTCCTAGATTCAACTCAGTTGTTTATCCAGGGCTGGGTTTCAGGTTGCTCCGATCATGCTTTCTTACAATCACATTATTCCACGATCACAATGAGAGGGTATTTGGGGTTTTCTTGCCTAATTTCCCTACAGACTGGGAACTCTTTCGGATCATAAGCGTCACCTTTTTTTCCTGTATTTTCTTGAGTAACTCTGTAGGCATCCCATACGAGTTCGCTCTGTGGGCAAGTGAAATAAGAATTAGTTTTGAATCTGGCTTTAGTCTTCAGGTATATTAGTCAGAGTTCTCCAGAGAAATAATGCCAAGAGGAAATCTATCTGTCTGTCTATCTATCATCTATCTATCTATCTGTCTGTCTGTCTATCTATCTATCTATCTATCCATCCATCCATCCATTCCTTCCATAGAGATATTAAGTTAAGGAATTGGCTCATGCCATCATGGAGGCTTGGTCAATGTGATATCCGCAGGGTAAGCTGGAGAGCTGGAGGCCCAAGAAAGAGTTGCCGTTTGAGTCGAATGACCGCCTGCTGGTAGAGTTTCTTTTTGCATTGGGGATGTCCATCGTTGTTCTGTTAAGGTCTTCCACTGCTCGGGCAGGGCCCACCCACATTATGAAGGGGAACCTGCTTCATTGAAAGGCCGCCAAATGTTATTCTCACCCCAAAAAATGTTTGACCATATTTCTGGATGCTGTGGTCCACCTAAATTGAATAATGAAATGGACCACCACACTAAGGAAGACATTTCCTTTGTCTCCTCTTTGTAAATGACCAATTTAAGGGGACAGCCTTATTTCTGGTGTGAATTGCGTTACTCCAGGGTGAAACTGTCTACAGCTTGAACCAAGTTTGCCCAAATCGCAGGCCTTCTCCGCCGGGGGTTGCGGGAGACACCGTTCGTAAGTGGCTTTGCCTACTGTTTCCTTTTCTGTGGGTTAGCTGAAGGGTTTAGTCTCTGGACACCTATCTGGCAACCTTTCCAAGAACTAAATTTGCTTACCATCTCAAATAAAGCCTGTGAGACATTTCGGCTGCACTTCCCCCGTCTCTCCCTGCATCTCTCCTAAGTACACTGTTAAATAATGGATTGGCGAAATAACTAAATAGGGTCTGACGGTGGAGGCCGGTCGGGAAATGTGTGTGGGCAGCTAGAACGGTGAGGCAAATCGTTAAGCAAACCTCCCTCTGGTTTCGGTTTGTCTGTTTGGGTTATGTCTTTCCCTCTCCCTGTCTTTCCCTTTTCTCACTTCATATCCTGACTTTGGGGTCTGTTGCGGTTGGATAGAAGATAGCAGAGAATCCCAGTGGGAGGTTTGCTCTTCCTGAGACCCCTGACCCCAGGTGAGGTGGGGGAGTGAATGGTGTGGACGAGCTTGGGAAGCAAGTGCCTCTCCTTCAGTCGCACGAGAGAGAAAATACATTTGTACAAATTGATTAAACACCATCCGCGGAAAGGCACCAATGCAACACTTTCCAAACAAATTATTGCAAAGCACCCCAAGTCCTTGTCCGAGCATGCAAGATCATGCTCTTGTCTTCCCAAATCTCATCAAAAAGTGCGAGAAATGACAATGTGAAAGCCCCGGGAGGACCTTGTGTACGTAGATTCCTTGACGGTAGCGAATGTCGTCCTATTGGAGAGACGTGGAGTAGGCGTGGCAGGACTGTTCACTGGCCGCTCAATATCCCTCCTCGTCTTCTTCCTCTGTGATGAAACGCTCATTTCACCTGGGGCCGCAATGGACCCAGCCTACAGAACAGAAACACAAATAGTAATCCGCCTTCCCTTTCCTGGCCTCACTCGTGTCTATGGGAGGTCATGTAACAGTTCTGACCAATGCGACAAAGTATGTGCGCCTGTGTGGGGCTTTAAAAATTTTTTTTGTTTGTTTGTTTTTAGAGAGAGGGGAAGGGAGGCAGAAAGAGAATGAGAGAAACATGGGGGTGTGAGAGATACATCGATCAATCAGTTGCTTCTCACACGCCCCCAACTGGGGACCTGGCCTGCGACCCAGACATGTGCCCTGACTGGGAATCGAACCAGCGACTCTTTGGTTCTCAGGCCAGCGCTCAGTCCACTGAGCCACACCAGCCGGGGCCGGATATTTCTTAGTATGAGCCGACTGAACTGGCACGTGCTCCTTTTGCTCTTGTGCCTGCTCCTTCTTCCCGCGGGGAGAGTGACATGTTGCCCTTCGTCAGTCGGCTCCCTTGCGAACTCACACATGTGCACCTTTAAACACCCATGTTTAGATATAAAAGCACACTTATGTTCATCACACAAACACATCCTCATTCACCTGTGTGCATATCAACCTACATGCACACGAACGTCACAGGCCTGCTGGCACATGCTGCGCGCACGCCTTAAACACATGTGCTTGCTCGGCGTAAATGTGTACACTGATGTCCCTCTTCACCTGCCTCACTCTAGTGCATCTCCGTTTATGCGGGGACTCCCTCCTTGTACACACAGGCAGTGAATGAAAGAAGTGGCTGGTTTCTACAGGGGACGTAACGTCACATCTGAAGAGCAATTTGGGCTTTATCTTCAGGGACTGTAGTTCACCTGCTCTGTGTGCTAGGCTGTGCTGAGGGGGTTGGATGCCGGTTTCGGTTCCCAAGGGGTTTACAACTTCCAAAGAGAGGGAAATGAGACGGTCTATGTGATCACCTGGAAGACACTCAAACCAGGCTGAAGAATGTCACAAAGCCATCAGTAAATATCCGTCATGATTGCCAGGGGGGGGTTGGGGTCTCCAGGGCCAGCATCCTCCCAGAGGCCAAGAGTATAAGCCACATTCACGCTCAAGGTCACCACGCAGAGCTGTGCAGGCTGTTCGCTGTGCAGGGACCACCGACCAGCGTCAGACTCACTCTCTACTTTTTAAGCCGCTCATTTGCCTTGGGGCTGCACCCCGCAAGGGGAGAGGGCACTTTTCTAATGGGGGCAGAGCAGTCACTGACCGTGCCTGCCACACCCCAGACGGGCCCCCGTGTACAAACAGGTGATTGGGTCTCAGGAGAAAGTCATTGGCGCTGAGCAGCTCTGGGCAAGTCCGTGATTGGCGGTCAGCCGAGCCCCCGCCCTCTGTGTTCACAAGCCGCGAGGCTTACTGGGGCGCCTTGGTTAATTGAAAGGGATGGAGACAAAGCCCACCCAACTACCTTTAACCAGCACAGAGCAGCGTGGAGAAATTGATTGAAATATGCACTCCCCTAATAGAGTGGCTGGTCCCGGCCTGGAGATTAATTAATGTTAATAGTACACAATCAGAGCTGCTTTTGGAAATCTTCTTAGAACATTAACTAAAATGTTCATCTTTTTAATGCATTTGCCTGAATCACTGAGACTAAAAGCATTGCCTGCTCCATGCAAATGTGAAGGCGAGGGAGAGGGAAAAAAAGGCACATTCAGGTTATTTCGAGCTCGATGATGTTGACTTTCCAGCGAACCTGAGCCTCTCTGGGGCCTGGGAGGATGGCTCTGTTAGCTCCTGAGGCGGAGGCGGCAGCCTGGGGATGGGGACGGGCAGCTGCGCTTGCATTTCAGGCTGCGGACTGCGTGCCCAAGGGGAAAGCAAGTGGGAAACGGGGGCGAGGGCTGCAGGGGTCATGAAGCATCGCTCGGGCCCGTCCTGGGGCGAGGGAGCGAGGGAGACGTGCCAGGTAGCATGAAAGTTTCCCTCACTCAACACAGTGCCCCATGTCAGGAGTTTCCGAAGGGCGGGGTCTGCAGTAAGGAACTGTCTGCAGGTGTGATGGGCCTTCTGCTTGGCTGGCCCCGCCCATGGGGCTGTGTCCCCTGGTCCCCGGGAGGCGCCTGCCCCAGCCCACTGTACTCCAGTGAAAGTCCTGGCAGTCCTCCCCTTAGTCCTGGTGTTCCACCACTGACTGACTCAGCGGTTGTTTGTCTGCTTTTGGTGGAGTGGATGTGGGAGACAGACATGCAGACGGGGCAAGGACAGCGTGCGCAAGTCACGGAGATGTGCCTCCGCAGGAGCTCAGAGGAGGGACACCAGACCCAGTGGGGGCAGGGAGCGCGGGGGACGACCTGAGAACTTCTGAGAGGATGAATGGGAGAGGGGTGGGCTGAGGGGAGGGTAGAAGCAGGGCCGGGGGTGTGGGAGTGAGTGTGTGTGAGAGAGAGTGAGATTGCACAGACGTGTGTGAGAGTACATGGCGGGAAGTATGGGTCTGTGCCTGTGTGTAGTAACCGCATGGGCGTGTGTGCTCTATGAGGGTGAGTGTGTGTGTAAGGGTGTGTCTGAGCATGTGAGCCTGTGCTGGTGTATGCATGTGTGTGTTCTTGTGTGCGACTGTGTGTGTATGACATGGCGCGAGTGCATATGTGAGTGTGTGAGACGCCGGCAGAGCTTGGGCTGAGGAAGCGCAGGCCCGTGGGGACAGAGGCAGGAGTGGAGATGGCGAGAGACAGGCCCGGTCAGAGGACGCTGATGACCGCCCGCTGCCATGCAGGAGCAGGGAGGGACAAGTCCCGCCCAGGGACCGCGCTGGTCCGGTTCAGCAGACCCTGTACCGTGGGCCGGATGGAAACGAGCCGTGGCCAAGCTCAGGCGGGAAACCCGCACTGGTGAAGACAGGAGCTCTGATTGCGTTTTTCAAGGGTGTTTACCCGCATGTTCTCTTTCCTGGGACTGAGGCAGGCTTCTCGTCCTTGGCGCCGCGGACTCTCGGGGCTATCCAGTGCGTGGTCAGATGTTTAGCTGCATTTCTGGCGTTCACCCATCAAGTGCCAGTTATTCTGAGCAAGCCTGTTGCCAGGCATTGTCAAATGTCCCCTGACCAAGGGAGGGGGTGGGGGCGCCGGGGAGGGCAAAAGGCGCCGAGGAAGCCCGGTAGGTCGTGTCCCCATATCCACGATATGGCTGCCGGTGACCTGAGCCGGCCTGTGTCTCCGAAAATCTGCAGCTAATTCCAGCAGCTGCCCTTCTCTAAGGTCTTTGACAGTTTTGCCTTATTTAAATTTTGGATTTGTATACATTTTTACCTGCAAAAGTGGAAAGGGCTGTTAAAATACTTGTGGTCTGTTTAAGAAATACAATTTTAACGACTTTGTTACAGCTTGGCGACAACACAAGTTCATGGGAGTTTTCATTAAATTGGGGCCATCTATCTTATTATATTATTTTCTCAGTTGAGGTGAGTTCATTTAAAAATTTAAATTTCTTTGATCTTCTTTTCAAATGAACTGTGATAAGATAAACACACTTTAATGAAAAACAAACTATCAATTTCTTTTATACTTCATCATTTTCTGGCATCGAGAAAAAGGAGGGGACCGGGGGGACACATGGGCCTGGTGGCCACAGGATGTTCTAGGTTTGAGTGGAGTCCTTGGGAAAGTTGGGGAGCCTCGATTTCCTCTTCTGTGCAGTGAGATTCTTATCTGCTCTGTTAGACTGTTGGAGTGTCGGAATAAAATCAGGGCTACCAATGAATGCTGAAAACTGAAAACATGCTATGTACATATAAGTGAGGATTATATTAGTAATTATTGCAGTTCTGCAGAAAGAGCACATGGAACACAAGTAGACCTCACGGATTGCAAATCTCAGATGTGCACTTGCTGATTGTTTTTGTCCCGGCCTGTTGCTTAGGTCCTCCAGAATTCCGTTTCTTGATCTGTAAAATGCAACAGCAGATGTGAAACTTGCGACATGGGATTTTGAGGATTACAGACACACGCGTGCACAAAATGCTGAGCTCAGTGGGAGGCAAAGAATAGAAACTTGAGAAAGAGTCACTATATTGTTATTATTGCTTCGGCTATTATTATCATTGTTCTCGTAAATTGCTCAAATGCACTTGGCCCGAACACCCACACCTTAACTACAGCTGGATTGTTAACCAAAGACTCGGTGTTGGCATTTGTGCACGGAAAGGGCATAAGGCGAGTGCAGTCCCATGTCACTGGCACAGCGGCTGTGACATGTCTTCTGGACAGTGCTGTGAAAGGCTGCTGCGGTAACACTATCAGGCATGTGCCGGGTTGCCTCCGGACAGTCACCTATATATGAAGCCTCATATTGGATCCTCTTGAGATCAAATGCACTTTATGAGATGGTGATGTTATTAGACACACTTTACAGATGGCAGAATGCACAGCATGAGGTGCAAGGAGGCAAAGACCCTCTCTTTTTCTCTGCCTTGTCTTCAGCCCCTGTGAGAGCACCCAGACCACAGCAGGCCCCCCAGAACTCCTGTTACCAACTCAGAGGATAAGTGGGTGAATGGAGAAGTTCAGTGAGTTCCCCAAACTGGGCCCAATGGGCGGAGCGGAGATTCCCAGGCAGGCGCCCCGGCTCTAGTCACACCTCTAGGCCCTTAGGACAGGGATGCCACTCCTGCTGGCGACAGCTGCCCTGGAAATCCATTCCTGCAGCACATCACCTGTCCCTGTCCTATGGAACCTTTGCACCTTGCCTTGGGTCGACCTCATATACAGAATGGGGCAAAAGTAGGTTTACAGCTGTTCATAGGGAAAATAATACAATAACTAATCAATAGCAACACGAGAATAAACTCTGTGTTTTATTGAGTTTCACAATTCAGTCCCAGTTGCAAACCTACTTTCGCCCCATCCTGTATGCCCTCCTCTCTCTTTGCTATCAAACCACAGGTGCCTTGCAGGCAGGCTGTGTGTCTGAACTAACCCTGCTCCCCACTCCGTGTTGCTCGATGGATATAAAAAAGGTGTGACAGCTTTAAGAGATGTTTCCAAAGCAGCTTCACCGGGTCCCCTAACAATTACACTAACAGCTCCCGTTCATCTAGGGCTGAATAAGCGCCAGACGCGCTGTGGACGTTTTCTCATTCCATCTTCATTGTAAACCGCATAAAGCTAGCATCCTCCTCCTCCTCCTCCTCATTGTCATCATCATCATCACCAGGGGTCCCCAACCGTGGCCTGTTAGGAACCGGGCCGCACAGTGGGAGGCGAGCGGTGGGCCAGTGAGCTAAGCTTCGGCTGCATTTACAGCCGCTCCCCATCACTCACATCACAACCTGAGCTCGACCTGCTGTCAGATCAGCGGTAGCATGAGATTCTCATAGGGGCGCGACCCCTCCTGTGAACTGCACATGCGAGGGATCTGGGCTGCGTGCTCCTTCCGGGAACCTACTGCCTGGTGATCGAGGTGGAGCTGAGGCGGGGATGCCAGCGCTGGGGAGCAGCTGCAAATGCAGACTATCAATAGCAGAGAGGTTAGATTGCACGGAGACCACAATAAGTCAACCGCTTGCAGATTCATGTCAAAACCCTATCAGTCAGTGGCAAGTGACAATGAAGCTGCATCTGGTGGCAGGCTTTAAGTCAGAATCCGACCCTTATTTCAGTCTGCGTAAATAATATAATGGCCCGCCCATTTCCATTCACTCCTCTCTCCCGGGCTGAGCCCTTGCCCCAGTCGCAGTCTTGCTGAGCCTGCAAGCTAACCCTAACCCAAACGAGTACAAACAAATGTCGCTGGAGAGCTTCTTCGAAAAGGGGGAAAGACCCTATGATGAGACAGCAGGAGACTCTAAGACTGCCAACAAAAAGAAAGCTGCATTCGAAAGAAAATACCAAGAGTTCTACCTACATTATGGGTTTACTGCCACAGGTGATTCTCATTCTCCAAGCCTGCTTTGTATAATATGTGGTGACCGCTATCCGATGAAGTCATGAAACCTTCAAAACAGCTTCACCACGTGGACACCAAGTACCCTGCATTAAGAGACAAGGCTTTGGAGTTTTTCAAAAGAAAAAAATGTAAATGCAAAAAACAGAAGCAATTATTGAAGGCCATCACTTCATCAGACGTGTCTGCACTGAGAGCACCGTTCTTAGTGGCCGACCACATCGCCAAAGCTAAGGAGCCCTTTATTACTGGTGAAGAGTGGATCCTGCCTGCTGCTAAGGACATTTGTCATGAACATTTAGGAGAGGCTGCAGTTCAAAAGGTGGAATGAGTTCCTCTTTCGGCTAACGCCATAACTAGATAAACTGATGAAATAGCGGAGGATACTGAGGCACAACTGTTAGAGACAATTAATGAGTCACTGTCCAGGTACGCAATCCAGGCTGATGGGCCTCCCAGTGTTGATGGCAAGGCGATGATGTTTGTTTTTGTGCGATGTATTTTTCAGCAGGCTGTGCACGAGGATATGTTATGCGCCCTTTTGTTGCCAACCAACACCATAACCTCAGAACTATTTGAGACTTCGATTGGTATCAGGAAATGTGAATCGGTCATTTTGTGTCAGTCTATGCATGGACCGAGCAGCTGCTGTGACCAGACGGCTTTCTGGTTTCGCTACTTGGGTCAAAGAGGCCGCTTCTGAATGTGAGTCCATGCCCTGTGTCACCCACAGAGAAATGCTGGCTAGCTGGAAAATGTCACCTGAACTTAACAACATTTTTGCAGGATGTGATTAAAATTATCAACTACATTAAAGTACGTGCCCTTAACTCACATCTGTTTGCATGGCTCGGCAAAGAGATGGACACAGAGCACACACGTCTTCTCTTACCCACAGAAGTGAGATGGCTTTCCAGAGGCAGATCACTGGCCAGAGTTTCTGAGTTATGAGAGCCGCTCCAGACATTTCTTTTATGAAAACAGTCACCACTGGAGCACATTTCAATGACACAGAATGGGTCACAAAACTTGCTTACTTGTGTGACATATTCAACCTGCTCAACGAACTCAATCTGTCACTTCAGGGGAGAATGACAACTGTGCTCAAGCTGGCAGATAAAGTGGCCGCTTTCAAAGCCAAACTGGAATTATGGGGGCAACGAGTGAACATTGGGATTTTTGACGTGTTTCAGACATTAGTAAAGGTTTTGAAAGAGACTGTCCCAGGGCCTTCTTTCTCCCAGCTGGTGCACGGTCACCTATCTCAGCTTTCATGAGTTTGAATGCTACTTCCCAGCCACAAAAGACCCCCAAACTGGGAAGGAATGGATCGACGACCCATTGTGTTAAGGTTAACAGGTAAATCAGCTCTGTGCTGAAAGAGGATTAATGGCTTGGGATCACAAATGATGGTGGCTTTAAAAGTATGTTTGAGACAGCCCCATATCTCCATGTGTTCTGAGTTAAAGTCAAGGCGGAATATCCTGAAGTTGCCACAAAAGCACTGAAAAGCCAGCTTCCATTTCCAGCATCCTGTCTTTGTGAAGCAGGGTTTTCTGCAGTGACAGCAACCGAAATAGATTAGGGGGTGGACTGGACGTAAGTAACACGCTTCAGGTGTCACTGTCCCCCATCAGCCCCCGATGGGACCGTCTAGTTACAGGAAAGCAAGCTCAGGCTTCCCATTGATTCTACAAATATGGTGTGTTGCATAATTATTTCATTATATATTACAATGTAATAATAATAGGAATAAAGTGCACAATCAATGTAACGTGCTTGAATCACCCTCAGACTGTCTCCCTGAACCCCCACCCCGGCCCATGGAGAAATTGTCTTCCATGAACTGGTCCCTGGTGATGAAAAGTTTAGGGACTGCTGATCACCACCATCAGCATTGTCACTGTCACCCCTGCTTCTCAGGGGAGCAGTCGGAAGAACAGGGAGGTGAAATGACTGACCCCAGAAGACAAGACAGATGTCAGAACTTGTCTTCAAAGCAACCCTACCGGGCAGTGACCTCGTGCACCACCCTCCCCCTTCACCATTCTCCCTTCTGGGGACAGCGTCTGCCTTCCCTGGTTCCCCCTCAATTCCTGGACACTCGGAACTCTGGCTTCCGGTGGGGACTGCAGTGAGGTGAGCTTGGTTCTTGCTGGAGCCGTGGCCCCTGCAGCTGCTGGAGGCACCTTGAGGCCGCTCTCGTGTTTGTGGAGGGAACTGTGGGGTCTCTTTGGCTATTGTACACGTTTTTGAATCATTAGAAAGTTATTAGCTAAAAAGAACCTCCGAATATTTGTCACATGTTGCAGAGAGGAAGACCTGGTCCTTAAAGGCTGTCCACTCCTGTTTCTCAAACACTGGCCTTAGATCTCATGGGCAGCCTCGTGCCTCAACCCACCTCAAGGTCAGAGTGTAGTCGGTCTTGACTTCCCAGGGGATGCATTCACCACTCCCAGCCTCTTCCTTGCTGTCTTCACAGTCTGCGGAGAGCCCCAAAGGGAGCCTTGAGAAGAAAGCTGTCTCCCTCTCCTTTCTCTGCTCTTCCTTCCTCCTCTGGGCAGGTCTCACCTCCCGGGGAGCTGGATTCACGGCCTCCACTCAGGGGCTTTGCAGTAGAGGGAGCTGGGCTGGAAGCTTAGAAACTTGTCCCCGATGGATGGTAGCTCGTGTTTCTGACCATGTCTTCCCTTTATTGGGAAATAGGAGTGTAGAGTTGCCTAGTGGGAAGGGAATGGATGCACCAGCCAAAAATCCACTGACTGAAAGGGAAACCGAGTCGCAGGGGGCTGTTGGGACTTGCCTCTGTGCCAGCATTGTACCAAGACCTGGACACCTTCTGTCTTGCTTTCCACACTCACCTCCTCCTTGGGAGCCTACCCTCTCCCTGTGCCTGTCCATGGCCACATCTCTGACATGCAGCCCGTGTTTACCCTGTCCCTTGGAGAAATGTCCAAGTGGGCCACGCAACCCTCTGTGGACCAGCCCTGTTCAACCTCTCACTCGCCTCTCCCAACAACCCCAGCTACCCCAAACTCTTCTATGATGCCAGCCTGACCCCTGACCCCTACCTGCAGGCCCAGGCCCGCCACTTACGCAGCCCTCAGGCACGGAGCTGACCTTGTCTCGCTGACATCTCGTCCACCTCTCCCGCCCTTCCTCAACTAGGACCTACCCTCCCAGGGGCTGGGAGCTCTCGGTCACCTACGTGTTCTTTGTGCCTGCCTGGGTAGGATGGGGACCCAGTCTGCTCGACAGAGCTTTCTGTGTATATGAGAGATTTATCATGGCCCCTCCAGAAAGAATGATGGACCATGCATAAACTGACAGGGTTATTATTGGAATTCATTTATTAAAAAAAAAAAAACACTTCATATATTTTATTGTCCCAAATACAGCATCCCAGGACATTTTTTTAAATGCCAAACCTGACAAATGGATGGCTTTCACCAGATTTTTTTCCTTTTAATTATTTGCATTCATTTTCTGTTTCAAAGACATTTTAACATTGGGCAACCAGCTGATGGCTTAAACAGACATTATTAATGGGAATATTAGAAAAATTAAAATAAGAACTGTTAATGTAAATTGAATGAAATGCTCAACCATCCAGCCAAATTGAACGGCTGATTATTCGTCCCGAAAGCTCAGGAGAAGGTGAAGGACATGGGAGCCCACAGAGGGAGAGGAGACAGGAAGAGAGGTAGGAGACAGGAGGCTCAAGTCCCAGGGCTGACCCTCAGGAGCTGTGTGACCTTGGGCCCGTCTCCTGACCTCTCTGGGGCTGAGTTTCTTCATGTAGATGTTTCAGGGGGTTCAATGAGATCAGGGGTTCTTAATCTGGACCCTGGACCTTTCTAGCCCTTCAGACAGTGTTGCAAAATTCCCAAGTTATGTGCAAAGTGTCATGTACAGATACGTGTATTTCTCTAAACAGAATGCCTGTAGCTTTCATCAGATTTTCCGAGGTCTGTGACTTGACATTTCGTAACCACTAGTTAGGTAATTTCTAAGCTTCCCTCATTTATTTATTCATTCACTCAAATAACAAATATCTATGAGCAGCTGGAGACTTTCTAAGGCCCTGGCAGTGAACCGGAAGTCTCCACTCTCAACCTGCTTTCCAGGCACACCACTTTATTCAGGCAAGCTGAGAACCCCTTCGTTAGTATTAACAGGGCTGGCCTGGGAAGGCCAGCACCCTTCTCGGCTTTGATCAGTGTGAAGCCTCTAGGCAGAGCTGAGCCTTCAGGTGCCCAGGGCAGGAGGCAGAAGAGTCCTTGGGAAAGAACTCTTTCACTGACCAGGCTGCCAGGTCTCGGAACCTGGGGCAAGTGGAAGCGGCAGCCCCGCCAGTCCTGGGGCACTGAGCAGGGGACACCGGAGAGCGCACTTCTGTAGGGAGCACAGGCTGAGCGGCCCTCCCCCTCTCCCCTACATCAGCAACCCTGCAGTGGGAGGCCCAGGCCTGGGGATGGGGAGACAGAGATAATGCTGGTGGCTTTGGGGATGCTGCGTGATCAGGTTTTAGCCCCATTTCTGCACAGCCTGGGATACTCTGGTCGTGTGTTTACACCTGGTGGGCTCAGAGCCGACACGGGGCCTGGAGAGTCCACCGGAAGAGGTCCCACTTGACCCCGATGGAGGCGGAGGGGTGTGGCTGTGGGTGAGACCGGAGGGGTCCTTTTCTCTCAGGGTGACGGGAGCACGCTGTGGCCCAGAAGGGGTCCCAGGCAAGAAGGTCGGTGCTTGCCTTCCAGTGTAAAGGGAGAGCCAAGCTGGGGATGGAAGACGACCACGGAGTTGGAGTCTAGAGGCCCCCCATGAAGAGCTGCCAGACAGGATACGGGACCTCCAGTTGAATGTGAAGTGCTGATCCGCAGGTGAATTTATTTTTGGATAAGTATATTATGCATGGGACATACTTAGCCTAAGAAAATAGTTGTTGTTTGTTTGAAGTTCGAAGTTAGCTGCAGATTCTGTGTTTTCCGTTCCTAAGCCTGGCACCCCGCCCAGAGGAAGCCCGGGAAGGAGGGGAGGACAAGGACCAGGCAGGAAGCAGGGACACCCGTGGAGTGTTTCTAGTGGCTGTTGTTGCGAGGTCCTAGGAGTGAATTGGACTGATTTAAGACAAACAAAGGTATTCAGATTCCGAATTAATAAAATTTAGGAAAGATTACAGCAGTAATAGTTCACATTTTTGAGCTGCGTGTATCGGGTCTGTCCAAGTGGCACCTGAGGATTCATTTAATGCTCACGTGGTCCTCCGAGGGAGGACCTGCTGTGCTGCCCTGAAGGCGGAGGCCCGGAGGCCTTCCCATTGCAGGGGTCACTGTGCGGGGAGCGGCGCGCCCTCTGACCTCAGCACTCACCCTTCACACCACCTGCACCGAGGAGCGGCCCTGGTTCACATCGCTCCCTGGGGAACTCCTCTCGGTGTGACCATCGGCTTCTCCTTTGCTCACCTGGGGCCGAGGTCCGCAGACCTTCCCTGCCCAGGGCCGGGCAGCAGAGCTGTGGGCCGCTCTGTCCTTGCCACACCGCGCACTTCCTTTGTAGCATGAGATGAAGGAGTGTGTCCGTATTTCTATGAAGCTGTACAAAACCCAGGGCCAGGCCCAATTTAGTCTGCTGACCTCTGACCTAAGAGCCTGTGACACAACCCAAAGAGAGGCGAGGGGACGGGGCGGAGCTCGTGCTAATGGGCAACCAGCAGGTCTCTTGGCCCCTAGTCGTCTTGCAGCACCGGGGCTCATCATTCATTTGCTGGGGGAGTTTCCATTTAAACCAAAGGAAACTTGCCTGGGTGCCCTGCCTGCGCGGGGACGGCGTGCCCAGATTTCCAGGGGAGGGGGTAGGTTGCCAGACAAAGCTCAGGCTGAGAGCCCCGTCTTCAGAACTTCCGTCTGCTTCCTGGCCGCGCCTCCTCGAGGCGTTAGTTAGGGAGCTAAGCTTCAGATTCCTCATCTGCAAATCGAAGCCAGGGGTACATCATGAGGTTGCGTGGGGTTTGATGAATTTGTGTCACTTACAATAGCATCCTTTCGTTCTCACTTTACCTTCCGAACCCTCCCAGGTTTCTTTTCCCTTCTTCTCCTTCTCTCCCAGGGGACCACACACTCCCCCAGAACAATTACACCAAAGGAAAAGCCCACTCAATTATTAGTTTGGCATGCCATAGGAAACCATCTTCTGGAAAGGAAAGGGGCCCTTTGCAACCTTTTGCTTGCTGCTGGAACCAGGTCGCCTCTGGCCACAGAGCTGGAAGCCACGGCAAAGACCACGGGGGAGGGGAGGCTCAATCGCTTTTTGAAAGCACAGCAGCTATTTGCAATCACAGGCATTTATTGATGACCATATGCAAAACAGATCTAGTTCTCAAACGCTGAGGCATGTCCTGTTGCCTCCCCAGTTGGCTGTCATCACCTCCTGTTCGCATCTGTTTTGCTGTGGTCAACTGCTTGCAGGCCTACCTACCCAGGGTCTATTCTCCATGAGCAGACGCACGAATCTTTAACCCTTAACTCGCATCCCTGTTCTTCCGGAAGAGCGTTTGGCAGTTTCTTAGAAAACTAAATGAGCTCTTCCCCTGTGATCCAACCATCCTGCTCCTAAATATTTACCAGAAGAAACGGAAAAGTGATCTCCATATGAAAACCTACACATGAATTATTATAGCAGCTTTCTTTGTCACCATCAGACACTAGAAGTAACCAAGACTTTCTGCACAGTGGGTGAATGGGCGAACAAGCCGTGGTCCCTTCAGACAATGGGATGTTATGGAGCGGACAAAAGAAAGGAGCCACCAAGCCAGGAAAAGACGTGGCAGTGGAAGAATCTTCTATTGCTGCGAGGAACCAGTCTGAAAGGCTACGTATTGTGGGATTCCAGCCATGGGGCATGCTGGAAAAAGCAACACTATAGAGACAATGAAAAGGTCAGTGGTTGCCAGGGATCCGGGGGGACGTTGAAGGGTGAGGGGATTACAGTAAAATCCGGGGGCTTTTTTGGGAGATGGTGACCCTGGAGTTAGTTTCTGAGCTTTACGCACTTACTAAGAGTTGGCTGTGAAGCATCTCTGAATTTCATATTCAAAGCACAGGAAGCACCAAACTATTCCAAGTCTGTCTTGAGAAAGGGCATAAACAGAGAAGTGCAGCCTCCCAGAGGGATCTCAGACCATCTGGTCCTCCCTTGCTGCCACCGGATGCGGGGAAGCCCCTCCACAGCATCTCCAAAAGACCCCAACTTCTGCGCCCCCCTTCCAGAGGCGAGGACCCCGCCCCCTGCCAGGCGCACTCCAACTGTTGCAAAGTCCTTCTTGGCACCGAGCTGAGGTCTGCCTCCTATCACTTCTTCACTGCTCCGTTTTCCATCTGGAATTCCAAAGAAGTAGTCAGCTCCCCATCCCTGCAAAAACAAAACAAAACAAAACAAAACAAAACAAAACAACAACTTTGAAGCATGTGGGCTGCTGTGAACTCTCTTTCTCGACGGTCATTGGGCCCATTATTGTCACAGCCTTCCCGAGGACCTGGTCTCAAAGCCACACACCACCTTGGCTGCCTGCCCTTTCAGAGCCTGATTTGAAACTGGGTCCTGGGACTTGTCTTATCTCTGTGTTCTAGAGAAATCCAGTACCCCGATTTTAACCTGCCAAGGTAGGGGGGCAGGTGGTCCTTCTCCAT
Organism: Mormoops blainvillei; assembly: GCA_004026545.1. Classification (NCBI taxonomy): domain Eukaryota; kingdom Metazoa; phylum Chordata; class Mammalia; order Chiroptera; family Mormoopidae; genus Mormoops; species Mormoops blainvillei. The sequence goes on along the minus strand of PVJD01002546.1, from coordinate 173,531 downwards.
GCCTGGAATCTCCTCCCAGGCGGAGGGAATACTGCTTGTGTCACCCCACTAGCCAATCGCTGTCTCTCCCCTCTCCTGCCTGGGGGAGGCGGGTGGAACTCCCGGACTGGGAATTTTGGAAGGAATGCCCGGGGATGTTCGACTCAGGTCCCTCTTTTTCAGTTGGGCGTCGTCTTCCCAGAGAATATGAGTTCTGCTCATTCCCAGTGGCTGCCAGTTTCACAGAGCCCGGTGCTGCACGCAGGGTGCTGTGGGTCATCTCATCCCGGGACCTGAGTGTCAGGAAGCCCATCCTCCTTCTCCATGAGCTACTCACGTGATTAGTCACCCAGGAACCCTGTGGCTTCTCTCTGGTGACTCTGGGTGGTTTCTGAATAGGTTTCCCAGTTTTGTGGTGGGAAAGGGTGTTCTTTACTATGTCCCCCTTAGGCACCCAAACCCATAGGTGATTTTGCTATAGTAACCTTGATTTTTTTTGCCAGTCTGTACTTATTGTTATCCGTATATTCTCAGATTACATGTAATCATGGGTATACAAACCTTAATAGATACACAACATTTTTAGGTCACAGGAAACATTCTTAAAGGAACTATGGAATTGCCTTCGTTTTAACAGTTTTCTTTTCAGACTCCCCAGCGGTGGTTTCATGAATGTCTAATCTAGACAAGCCTTGATGAATTGGCCTGAGCAAAATTGTCCCATAATCTAATTCAACCACTGCTAGATCATCACCACTTTAGCCTTATCTCATCGAGACCCGTGACCTTTAAAATAATCACATTGTCCTCTTCCTGCATCTTTAAGTTCTTCTATAATGGAAGGGGCCAAGCCGCCCCAGCACTGTGGTCCGCCTTCCTTAACGAGGTCCAAAGCCTCTCATTGTCTCCATCATCCACGTGGCTTGAGCCATGCTTTTCCAAGGTGCTCCTTTGTCAGCGAAAAAGCCAAAGTTGAAAAATATGGCAGAAAGTTTGCATGCATACCCCAGCTGAATTTCCGGGCTTCAGTTTGTTTTTGATAAAATCTGGCTTGTCATTGTTCCAACTGCATTGACTCAGAAGTCCTTTCCTTTAACACCCATTTTGAAATTATAAAGCTTCCCATATCCTAAAAGTCAAAACAAAATAGTTATTTTTAACATCCATTTTCAAAAAATGCAGATATGGAATATGTTCATAATCTAAAAAAAAAAAAATTTTGTGTGTAACTTCCCATGTGGAAAAATCCAAGTGTCGGCCCTCTAAGTTACTTAGTCAAATGCTGTGCCTTTGGTACCAGTTGAGAAAATATGTATGAAAGGAATATTCTGTTATTAGAGGGGAAAAGGGGGGAGGAACGTGCGCAAATGATATGCGTGTACAGGTAAACATTTTGACTCAGTAAATAGTTGCTGTGGTTCCGAGGAAGAGTGTTCTCCTCTGTTCCTGTGGCTGCTTCTGTCTGGACTTGAGGTAGACTCTCTCCTTGGCCTCGTCTGCCCCCGCCATCTGTGCAGAGACCTGGCCATGCTTCTCTGGAAGCTTCTCACCGATGCAGAGCCACCTCCCATTCCCAGCGAAAACGCCCAAGCTCTCAGGACCCTCCAGCTCCCAGCTCTGCCTTCATCTTGCTTCTCTCAGCTGAAACGGCAGTGAATCATTTAGGAAGCAAGGGAGACGGGGATAATTATTAATATTTCAACTGATTGGTTATGGGAAAGTTTCCATTCTTCACTAACATGCATGGAAGAAAGTTTCCCGGCATGGTTTTGTGACCCGGCCAGTGCCATCTGTCAGCTCCTGGTGACGTGCTCCACGTTCCAGCCACTCTCAAACACCTGAGTCCTCTTGCCCACTTTCTTGTTTCCTACCTGTTCACAGATTACATTCTTTCTAATTTCTTGAGACTCATTGTCGCTGCTGACTTGACTTGGGATTGTTTTCTAGCTTCTCTTGGCCACACCTTACCTGTGGTTTCCCAGCTGGTGCTTCACAGGAGAGAAGTGGGGTCAGAAGGAGAATGAAAGGTCTTTCTAGAGGCTAGGAACTGTCAGATTTCAGATTCCAAAGGAGGTGTTCCGACTCTAGGTCCCCCATCGCTTCCTTCATGTGACACTCTCCATGTCACCTCCTGTGAGTAATAGACATCAGGAAAGAGTCAATGAAACGAGGGGTTGCAAAAAAGCCCCTTTTACCAGCAGTCAGTTGCCATTAATGGGACAAATGTCATCCTTAATATCGAGAGGCTGGAAGCCTAATTTTCCACTTATGAGCTGCGTCATTGGACTATTGCTCCCTTCTGAGTTTCAGTGACCTTGTCTATAATTGATCAGTATTGATATGTACCCATAGGGTTCTCTTGGCACAAAGCATGCATCAGGGTCCCGGATCTACAGCAGGTGCTCATTAAAAGGCAGTTTCTTCGTTTACGGGAGCTCAGCGACAGGCACTAGTGTGTGACAGAACAAGGGACATCTTTATGAATGTTCCTTTCCCACTCCTTTCCATTTAAAATGAAATCTAAAATGGGCAAATAACGAAACCCTGAACCAACATACATGTTGTGAACGGTGGGATTTTTCTTTTTTTTTTTGTGGCCGAATAGACATTCCAGATATACATTGCATTTTCTTTATCCGTTAGTTCACTGACAAAGACTGCGTTGTTTTCGTGCCTGGGCTGTTATGAATAATGTTGCAATACCCGTGGGAATGCAGACGCCTCTTCAAGGTGGAGACTTCATTTTCTCTCGATCCAGACCTACCAGTGCGATTTCTGCGTCACGTGGTAGTTCCATTTTTTGAGGAATTTCCACACCATGTTCTACAGTGGCTGCACCAGCTTATACCCCCACCAGCAGCACATAAGGGCTTTCTCTTCTCTATGCCTTATCCAGCCTTCGTTAGCTCATCTTGCAATATTTCACTGTGGTATTGATTTGCTTTTCCCTGTGATTTGAAGTGGGGCAACTTTTCATATACCCATTGGCCATCGGTGTGTCTTCTTTGGAAAAGTGTCTATTTAGGTCCTTTGCTCATTTGGGGGTGGTTTTTGCTTGTGTTTGCTATTGAGTTTTATGAGTTTCTGATATTTTGATAATAATCTCCTATGGATATGTGGTTTCTAAATATTATCTTCTGTTCCATTGTTTGCTTTTTCATTTTGTTGATCATTTCCTTTGCTCTGTAGAAACTTTTTCATTTGACGTAGTCCCGCTTTTTCATTTTCACTTTTGTTGCCCTTACTTTTGGTGTCATATTTAGAGAAACATCCTTGCCAAGAGCAATGCCTGAAAGCTTTTCTTCAATGTTCTCTTCTCGGAGGTTTATGGTTTCGGGCCTTGCACTGTATCTTCGGTCTGTTGCGAGTTGAATGGCAGTGTGGTGAACACTTGTTGAGGCTCCATCTAATGTTACATGTTTGTATAATACGCACACACATACACACATGCAAACACGGATGTTTTGGGAGGTGACAGGCATATGTAGCATCATGGTGGTGGTGATCGGTCACGTCATGAGTGTACATGTATGTCCACACTCATCCAAAAGTGTGCATTAAATGCATGCATGTTTCCTCACTAACCATGCCTCAGTAAAGTTTTTTTTAAAAAATAAAGTAAAAGATAATAACAACGTACGACTATTTTTACAGTGTTCCAAAGTTGCCTGATTAAAATAAATTAGACCAGATGGGGTATTTTAATGAAAGTGCTCCAAAATTGGAAGTTCTCTAAAAATGCAATACATAAGTAAATAACCGTCACCCACGCATTCAATAGCGATTTTCTAGTGGCCACTCACTGACATTGAGACTCTGGAACTGAACCATAGAAATGCTCTTGACAGAGGTCCTGTGTTTGTGTGGACAGGGTAGCAGGAAATTGGGTCGTCATGGGTTGTGGTGTGATAAATTGGTATTGATCAATATTAATCAACTGATCACTTAATATTAATGCATTAATGTTAATAGCTGTGTAGGAATGGCAGAGGAACGGACCGACAAAGGCAGTAAAGAAAAATAAGCAGTCACTCGGGGTGACCCTTGGGGAGTGCATGGGGCTTCCTCAAGAAGAGCCACATCATTCCGGGCAGAAAGGAGAGCACTGTGCAGAAAAATCAAAAGAAGTATACATTAAAAGCATGACCCAAGGTCCCCGTGGCTATGGTTAGCACGTGTGGCAGGGAATGAAGCGAGATTCCAACAGCGAAATCTCTGAAGGGCAGGATCGACGGTCACGTGGGCCTTGAAAACCCTGCAGTCCGGCCTGGGGGCGGTAATTTTCAGCAAAGAAAAGAGTCATCAACTTCTTCCCTACCTGGGCCTCCTTATTCCCTCCAAGCCCCTTGCTCCACGGGACCTGCACAGTGTCCTGGGTTCCAAGGACTTGGGCCATCACCAGTGTCATTGCAAACTGCGTCTGCCCTGAGTGGGGCCACCAGCCAATGGAAGGACAAGACCAAGCAGAGAGGGGAAGGAGAGGGCCCAGCCTCACAGAACCTGTTTAAGACCTCATGAGAAACCACTCACGTACTTTCAAATAGGTGAAATTTCGCTTTCAGCTTTATTTACCTGAGAACGAATTTCAGTTTGAAGAGGCCTTTATGTCGTTTGAGGCGAAGCACCCAAGATATAAGCAATTTTCAACAAGAGTACTACACATTTGTCTTTATAACAATTTGTGTGTAACAGCTTTTATGCAAATGACACTAAAGTGGCACCTTTTTTTCTAAATTGGACATTTTTATGGTTATAATTTTCTTCTGTAATAACAGCAAAAAAAAAATGGCTGTCCCAGTGGAGTTGAACATTTCATCTTTGAGCACTGTCTTGTGAAGTTGGAATGACAAGTTTCTTTCATTTGCACAAAGAATGACAAAAAAGTATCCTTTGTCTTCCCTGTCTTAGTTTTCAGAGGTGGTTGAACTGGAGGTACCTCTGTCCCCCATCAGCAGCCCTCAGCAATCAGAATGGTCTTTGAAATCACCAAGCAGCTTGTAGGCACCAAAAATGTTGCCTGCTCTTTCTCCTTTCAAGCTGAGTGGCATAAATTACTTGGTTAGATTTCTGTTTCAACACGTTGTTGGGTCTTTTGCATTCATACCCACTTTCCCCAAGTCAGACGGGTGACTTTTATAGACAATGGGGTTTAATTGACTACAATACAATGGAATTTATATACAGTGTGCCAGGCAAGCATCCCGAGATACTCGTAGAATAATCCACGTTATTGTTGCTTAATCGACCGAAAATTTTTGCAGAGACCACAGAAGAAGGCGTGCATTTCAAAGAATGACTTAAATTTACCCAAGGACTCAGCTAAACAATATATATAATTTGTGGCAGTGGGAGCCTTTGGGATGGGCAAAGCTAGAAGGTCGTGGAGAGGAAGGGCGGAGAGAGGTACTGGAAGGACCGGAAAGGGCAAAGGCCTGCGCCCCGAGTGGCACTGGGGCGTCTCCCTCCCTCTGTGCTTCTGATTCCTCAGTAGTAAGAAATGTTCTTCCCTGACAGTTTTTAAATCACCAGTTAGAAGGGGGCTGCTTCAATACGTTCAGAGAAAACGTGCTGTAGAATTAGGTCTGGATTTTTGGAATTAGGAGAGAGGGAGAGAAGGAGAACCTGAGAGACGAGGGGAAACTGAGGCAATCGTACGGTGAGGACTTGACGCACATACCGCAGCGGAGTCTGGATTTTGGCTTTACTACATCGAGTCCTTGAACCAAGGATTTAGAACTGTCTCGGTACAAGGCCTTCAGGAAATAAGTTGCTCTTTCCAAACTTTCAACCGCCCATTTGAAAAATGGGGCCGACGGCACCCTGCTCATAGACTTCTCATGAAGACCGAATGTGGTCATGGGTACACAGTACGTGAACATTTATAATTCGATGTTTACGTTGTTAATGATATGATTAAGACCACTTTTCCTTTCACCGTGGAACCAAGGTTATAAGGTCACCCGGAAGCCACCTGCTGTGCTGTGAATACCACCCAGCCCAAAGGGTCCAGTTGCACTTTATGGCTTGAGAAAATTCACACCTTTGCAAGGTCACCAATAAAAAGGCAACACCCAGTTTTGTTCAGTTGCAATGCTTGTGGGGCCGAGCTCTGCTCGTCCTGGGAAGTCCCCGGAGGCCCAGCCGTTGGCAGGTTCCAGTCCCTCCCATCTCGCTGTGCCATCTGCGTCTCAGCTTTGGTAAGCACAAAGGTTTGGTTGGAAGGGAAAGATTTACCTTTAGAGAGAGGGTCACGTCTAGAGCACTTGCTGGTGGGATATTAGGTGATTTTTACTTTCTTCCTTAACGATTTGTGAAATACGTGAACTTTTTTTTTTTTTACAATGAACACAGATTTATACAATCAAAAAGCTCTTCTTGTTGTGAAATTAAAAGAAAAAAAACCCTCATGGCAAAAATAGTTCAAAAGGGAAGCTGGCTATTCCTGGTGCACAAGTTTTGAATTAGAGGCGTTTTAAATAACAAACGTATGTGTCAGTGACTATTAGTACAGCTATATACAGACACGTGTATATGTGCATAAGCTGTGCATGTACACAAACACACATATGGACGCACACATTTCAACAGTCATTTCTTAAAAGGGCGCTTCTTTAGCTCAGACTACTACATGGGATACCCATGCGACAGCATCTTTGCAGGCAGCTTGTCTTCCCTGGACCTCGGTGTTCTCAGTCCGGTCCTCCATCCCCCGGTGGCCGGATGCCTGCCTGCAGGGCAGCGCACAGGGCGTTACTGAAGCCTGGTCCGCCGCTGCAGGCTCTAACCCACCTGGCTTGTGTCTCCAGCCCAAGCATCCTTCCAGGGTGGACGAGGACGAAGCGTGGTCCCTGGGCTCCTCCCTCCAACGGCGACTTGCTAAGCAGGCCAATTATCAATCCCTTCGGAACTTCAGTCCCTCTTCAGAGGAACAGGGAAAAGAGGATGATCTCAGAGGCTGTGGTGGTTGGGGGAGTGGGGTGGAGCGGGGGGGCGGGGGGATGAAAGAACCTGGCGGATGTCGCTCATTTCACAAACATCACTTCCTTTTCTTTTGATTTCATCCCTGGGAAGAAGGATGGTGACATTTGACCCACCTGTCGGCTCATTAATAGAAAGTGATATTTTTTCCCCAGGGGGGCATAAGCTTGGGTACTGCAGTTTGTCTATTGGACAGACCAGAAAGCTGAGTATCAGCAGGGGCGGAGCCTTGGTGCTGGTGACACAGACTGGCCTGCGGTGCAGCCAGGAGATGTCCCCTGGGAAGAAGTCCGGGGTTTTCTCAGGCAAGCCACACGGTTCACGGAGAGCCCCACAGCCTGATGCCCTTCTGCGAGCAGAGCCGCTTGGGGGCCGGTGAGCACACATCATACCCTTACAGAAACCAAACATCGAAGCTTGTCATCATTGTAGGGCTGCTGCACAGACAAAGCAATTTGCATGGATCCTTTGTGAGCTTTTTTTTCCAGTGGTAGAAACTCATTAAAATCTCATGAAATCCTTCGACATAAAATGTGAAGCAATCCCGAGCTCCCTCCCTAAAAGTTAATATGTGTGTTGGAGGGGAGGCGGGGGTGGGGGGGGCTTGTGTTTGAAGCAGCTCATCATTGGGTTTAGCTGCCTTAGAGCAGGGGAATTCCTTAGCATATTTTAATTACTGTCTGGCTGGCCCTATAAATAAATGAGCCAGTGGCTGGAGCTCGGAGCAGGCTGGGGACCGTGACAGAGGCGTGGAGTCCCAGTGGTCGCTCCACCGGCAGCGGGCTGAACGTGGGCACGGTGTTGCAGCGAGAAGAAAGGCTGCTGGCCTACCTGGGATTAATGAGCACCCAGGGAATGTGGGATGGCTCTAGGCTGGAGCTGGGGCCATTAAATTCCGCTGGTCATTAATCCCCTGGAAATGCCCAGGGCTGAGGTCATTATTCTTGGGAGATAAAAAATTCAGGACCAAACAGCACAAGAGCATGAATATCATGCGTTTCCCAGACTGGTGGTGTGTTTTTCAATTTGTTGGCAGAGTGCAATTTCAGGAAAACAAATCTCCTTTTCATACATCCGCTGTGGATGCATTGATCATCTCAACTTTAAATCCGCACTCCGCGGGCGCTGGGGTGTGCACCTACTGTGTTTCGGGGGCTGCGGTCGGGTTGATTTCCTCCTACCCTCTAGGCAAAAAGGGTGATGCCCAGGGATTTAATGAGGAGGACATCGGAGGTCGCGGAGTGTAAGCTACTTGGGCGAAGTCACACAGCTGGATGCTAGACCAGCTGGAACCCACAGATAGTCTCTTCGGTCTCTAAGCTTGGTGCCTTTTGTGCATCTCAGCTGCTTGACCTGGGGTGCAAATGACTCCAGCAGTGTGTCAGAACTCGCGGTCCTCTTGAGTTTACATCCCTTGGCCACGTGCCCTCTTTGGAGTTATTTTTCGCTCGTTCTTATGAGTCCGAAAGCAGCTCCGTCCTGCTGTGATGCTGCCACAGTAGGGGTGTGAGGGGCTCTTTGCGGAAACGGGCCCCGTAGCAGGCACCGTTTACTCGTGGGGTGGATAGGACGGTACAAATCCGCCCCAGGTCACGCTGAGCGAAGGAGTGGGTCAGGCTGTAAGATTGCCTTGGGCCAATTGCAAGTAGGACTTTGTAGACAATTGGCTTCTCTGTGCCTCAGTTTCTCCATCTGTAAGATAGGCCTAATAACAGTACCACCTTATGAGATTGCGGGAGGACGGGACAGCTAGTATTTGGAAAGCACAGAGCAGTGTCCAGTGCAGAGGAGGCAACACAGATGTGCTTGAAAAAAAAGGGAAGCAAAGATGAGGGAAATCAAATCGCATACTATAAAGTATAATAAAATAGTAAAAAAAAACACCGAATAATGCTGGGAAACAAGGCACTGTTGTGAGAAGTTCATGTTTAAGCACTCTTTGAATGTATAACTAATCTAGGTATTTATCAGTCTTTAGTGTAACTTTGGAATGTCTTCCAACCTCAACAGCTCTACTGATATCCACATGCTACCCCAGCCTCAGCAGAGACGAAGCACCAGCAGGGCCAGGTTTGTTAGTTGTTAGCCTTTTAGATATTTTGCACCAGTCTCATGAGGTTCTTCTTCTTATTTTTTGTATGCAAAAGAGACAAAAGGTAGAAAAGATGACTGACACTTTTGAACTCTAACTTTGTGCTCAGGACTTGACATAAAATAACTGTTGGCGAGGGTTTGTCACCCTTCTTCTCCAAGGCCTCAGCCCCTATGAGAGTTCAAGTCATCCCACTGGAAGGGATTGGAACCCAGTCAGACGACCTCGAAAGCTTTGGTTTGTCCCAAGCCCACGGACAGAAATCCCTGTGGCTGTTCAACTCATCAATTGTATCAGTGCTATTATTTCTAATAAGATGATTCTTATATTCATTTGTTGGGAAGCGTTTTATAATAACAGTGGAACGCATACAGCGAAGAACTAATAATTTTGCTACAGTTCCTTCTCTGCAACCCATTGTCTTCTTCGGCCTCCCCTCTTCGGTCCTTTGCAGCCCTATCCAAGGCGCACTGTTCTGTACAGAGTCACGGTCCCAGCCAAGATCCATGTTTAATTTTGCTTATTCAGCTTAAAATGAATCCAAGCTGGGTGAGCCGAAGGACTTCACTAGGTTCGAACTCTGTGTTCTACTGTGTTTGTTGAAAAATAATAGTTGGTCTATTTTACGGCCATAATAGAAATCCCCTTAGCTTCAAATAATGAGCAATGAGAGCTGTGTATGTCAGTTTTAAAACTGCATCAGGAGAGGGAAGAGGGCTTCCCGGGGCAACGACAAGCCAGCCGCTGGCGCAAGGCGCTGCGCACGTCTGTGAGGAGACCACAGGTGTGCAGACACTTCCGAGGTGCTGAGGTTCGGTCTCTCACCAGATCTGATGATCAACACAGACGCGTTTGCGACGTTTGGGAAATCTTTTTTATTCATCAAATGAATTCAATTTCTGCAGCCCCAAGACCTATTTACTGACATGGAACACTCAAGAGCAACATTATTCATTCATTTATTTGTTTAATATATGCTTATTAGACGTCTCTCTGTTTTCAAGCCACCATGTTAGAACACTGCTTCGCAAGCCATAGGGTGCGTGTGAGCAGGGGTACTTTTAAAGTGCAGGCTCTGGAGAGGGCACCGAGACACTCAACATTCCCATCGAGCTCCCAGGTGGGGCCAACCACGCTGGTCGGTGGCAGACACTCTTAATTCCGGGAGGAGTTATGAGGGAGACAGACCAATGCAGTCCCTGATCCCATGGCCCCAGCCTCCTAGCTCAGGAGACGGAGAAGAAACAAGTCCTGAAGGCCAAATAACGTCATTTCTGAGAGTGACCCGTGCTGTGAAAAAACCCTCGCCATGGGGGTGCCGGTCGCGTAGGGTGTTCAAGGATGGCCTCTCTGTGAGGAAGGGACAGGTGAGCTGAGACCTGATCAATGAGAAGCGGGAACATGGGAAGACCAGGGAGAGGAGAGTCGGAGCAAGTGAGCTGGGGTTAAGAAAAGGAGCCGACCAGGGCGGACGGAACGTGTGAGGGCGAGAGTAGTGCGAATGAGATTAGAGATGGGAGTGAGGGCTGAAGCGGGTCAGACCCTGTAGACCACAGAGTGCATCTGGGTTTTAGTCCATCTGTAATGGGAAACCAAGAAACGTAATGAGCGAAATGACCTTCTCAAGGTAATTTTTCAAGGACCACTGTAGCTATTACTTGGAAGGCAGGGTCTAAAGGAGTAAGAAGGAAAGCAGTGACCCCAAGTAAGAGCTAGGGTCTGGGTCCAGGACAGAGACAGTGGTGGTCTGCAGGGTGGGGGTGGCCCTTGGACTGCAAATATATTCTGGGTGCCGGGGCACCAGGTTCTTTATGCTTTTAAGACCCAAATACTGTGGGTGCTGCCTGTCCGTCAGCCCTGCTCCCGGCGCTGGTTGCTAACACCCACCTGGATGGAGGAAGGGTCGACCCTCTCTACCTGGGAGGGAGACAGGTGAGTGACCCACTGTTTTAATCCCAGGGCCCACGAAGGTTTGCTGGGGAGGCGAAGGAAGGGCTTCATCCTGGCTGGGGTTAGCCGCCCACACTGACCTTGGCAGTCGGCTCCCCTGTCTGAGTGCGTCCCAGGGCCACCTCAGCGGGATGGAGGGCTGGGCTAGAAGGCAGCGTAGGTCCCCATTCAGGTCACAATGGTGGTGTTGGTGACATTCCTTTCTTTTTGTCTCTTTGTTTCTCAAATGTCCTGTGAGTATTGGGGCACGTCCTGTGATGGGTTAATCTGAACCGCGTGAATTGAGACTGAAGAGATAAGCCACCTAGGCCCAGCTCTGCATGGATGGAGAGGCAGCAGAGTGTGATGGGGGAGCCCATGGGCTCTGCGGTCGCAAGCCCCACTAGCTGTATGGGCGACCTCAGCCAAGGCAATTCATCTCTCCATGCGTGTGTCTCCTTGTTCATGAAAACGAACCAATAACCAATGTGGCTGCAGGATCGAGTTGGCGTAGGTCAGGGCTCAAAGTAAACATTATGTAGGTGTAGCCATCGCTCTTGGTGGTGGTGTTGCCCTTGTAATTATTACGATTCCTGGGTCATTATGTAGCAGCAGTGTCACCAGGCCAAGGGCAAAATTCTTTTTCCTTCGACTGGCATGGCTTTATGGTTCACGGTCCGTTTGGGAAGGTACAAGAGGAAAGGAAATGGGCTTTAGGACCCCACAGGCCTCTGTTCGACCTCCCCTTCATCATTCACTAGCTGTGTGTTGTGAGAAAAGGACTTGGGCTTTTGGGGCTGAGTCTCAGTTTCCTCCTCTGTAAATTGGGAATAATAATGTTGACAAAGTTCAAGATGAGGATTCGACATGATGTCGGCTCGGTGGCCCACATCGTGCTTGGATCATGCATTTGTAGCACACGTAGGCATCCAACAGAGGTTTGTCCCAGCCGGCTGCACTGGAAGTCAGAAATGTAACAGGAGCAAAGCAGAGGTGGCCCCTCCTCCCAGGAGAAGGAAACACAGGAAATTGTGCGGGGCACCCGCGAGGGTGATGCGAACTTATCCAGATAGGGAAGGGTCCCTTGAAGTGGTGGCACTTTACATTATTATTAGCATTGGGATTCTCAATGATGGGACCTCTCGTACCAAGGCGTATTTTGTGTCCATTTCAACACAGACCGGACAGATTCATTACAAAATGTTCTTGACCTGTGATGTTGGGAAAGAGAGCTTCCCTCATGGTGGCAGACAAATTCACTCCTGTCCTCTGGAACCTGTGACTGTCGTACCTCACCGGGCCAAAGGACTTTACGGTGAGTTGAAGTTAAGAATCTTGAGGTGGGGATTATCCTGGATTAGCTGGGTGGCTCCAGTATCATCACGTGAACTCTTTTAAGAGTGGAAAGATTTTCCTGGCTGAGGGCAGAGGGAGGTGTGATTTTCTGCCTTTGGACATGGAAGAAATCGGCCAGCAGCCAAGGAAAGTGGGCGGTCGGTAAAAGCTGGGAAAGGCAAGGAAATAGGTTCTCATCTAGAGCCCCTGGAAAGGGATGCCACCCTGCTGACACCTCAGTGTCAGCTCGGTGGGACCCCTCTTGGGGACTTGAAGCAGCAACAGGCGGCTGATACTCCCACATGTGCAGGCTGTGCTGGGCGCCATGCTTCCCTTGGGAAATAGTTGCTACGAACCCATTTTACAGATGGGTCAGAAACAGGGAGACGAGAGGGGTACGCGCTTTGTCTAAGGCTAGCAAGAGAGTAGCCCGGGGCCAGCGTTTTTGACTATGAAGCCCACCCTGTTTGAAGCCCTCCACACAGCTTTTCTGGGAAGCCTCATCTTTCCAGAGATCTGCAGGGACAGCCAGCCACCAAAAGTGGGGGAGACAAAGCAGCCCCGTAAACTCCGGGCCACTGCCCATCTGTCACAAGGCAGGTGCGTTAGAGCCCTTCTTTCCAACTTTGTTTGCTTGAGCCCTGTCAGACCCGACAAAAACTGTGTGACCTAGCTTGTACTAGCTTGCGCACGGAGGTATCATTTCCTGGTGAGTGTATTTTCCCGAGCTGTGATAGATCTCCTCACCCAGGCAGCTGTCTAACATGTTGGATAGTCTTTCATCTTGTCAAACACTTCCATGCGCCTTTCTACAGCTTCCTCAGCCAACATGTACACACCTAATCAATCTAACGCCACTGTCTCCAGACTTTCAAGCCCAAAGGCACTGCCCTAACCACTTTCTTAAAGAGGCAATCATCTCTTTCCATCACACTCAAAGCGTGGCTTCTTATTAGGGCATTTTCCCAGCAGGTAAAGGAAGACCATGCTGAGATATATATATTTTAGTTACATTTCTACCAGCTCAGTATTAGTGACTCCTTGCTACAATAGGAAGATACATGGTCTGTGTGTCACTGCTCTTTCCTCAACCTGCACACACGTGTTGATATAGGGGGGCTTTGTCACCGTATTCCAATGTATTCGTTATCTAAAGAGGAAGTCCAAATAGGTATGGAATGTCTTCCATCTTCCAGAATTGGGACCCCCATCACCGCTCGGTCTCCTCCAGCGCCTTCTACCTCACCCGTTGCCTTATTCCGCGTGTCTCTGCTGGGCGGGTCAGTATTGTCATATGCCTCAGTGTCTTGGTCAGTGGTCTGACTACGGCCTGTAATACCTGTCTCCTCCATCTGTTTGATGAGAACCCAACTGCGCTCCCACCTTGGCTTAGACGTCATCCTTCATAGAAAGCCCCTCCTGCACCTCCCAGGGTACAATGCTCTCTCCTCGTCACCCCAGGGGTTCTTGCCTGCTCTTCTATTATACATATTTCTAGAATGGTGGTATACATATTATCCGTCCCTTTGAAGCAGAGGTCAAAAGCAGCCCATTCTTCACCCCGGCTGTGCCAATATCCTTTGCTGTGTAGCTTGGCAACTGTCTCCCTCCTTGACTCAGAATCAGCCACGTAAACTTTGGCCAATGAAGTGTTAGCCAATGTGATGCAAGCAGAGGTTGGGAAGGCACCCATGCCACTGGACTTACCCTCCTCCTCACATCTCTGCCACCACCGCGGGCACACGCCCTGACGGGCCCACCGGAGGAGGGGCACCCTGCACAGTCGCCTAAGTAACAACCAGTCAGCTTCAGACATGCCAGCAGGGCCAACCAAGATCAGCAGAGCTCCAAAGGTGCAGGAGCAATACGTGTTTCTCATTTTCTGCTACTGAGATTTCACTTGCTTAGCAGCCTGTTGTGTCATTAGATGACCAATACACTCCCCTCTAAACCTATGTGCTCTTGAAGGCAGACGTTGAGTCTAGATCCTGTGTATACCCCAGGGTCCGGCACGTAGTAGCAAAATACCAAATAGAGATTGACTTGAAAGTCAAACGTTTTCAAGTTATGTACACACAGTAGCCGCTGTGAGTGACCGGCACTTAATCTGGGGCTTTTGTTGTGTGGGAGGAAACCGAATGTCGTTTTTCGCATGTGATACCAAGTTACAGAATTTCCATTAGTAAATCGATCCTTTATTTGTGTAAAGATGAAGAGAAGCTGGCTCTAAGTGTCTTGCCAATCCCACGCAAAGCGTAGCTTCCCCATAAACCATGTCTGCACACAAAATATTAATGAGAACCTCTTACTTTTTTGTAAATTCACTTTATTACTTAAGGGAACTAACTGTGTGCGGCAGAGGGACCACGTGGAGGACAGAGGCCACTCATGAGTTAATAGCGATCCCTGAACGAGTGAACTGGAGTGGGTGGTGAAGAAGGCGATGAATAAAATGATTATTACTTAAGTCAAAATCAAAAGACAACAAAAACCCTCTCGCTAGCCCTGCGGTTTGGTGACAGACTGTGGATTTCTCAATTGCACTTTTGTTTTCTCAGGATGGTGTTTGCTGCTTACATTTCAGATTTGCAGCAAACAGAGTAACACAAAGAAGGCCCTGGCCACACATGTAGACGTGTGCTGTTTTAGTCCTTCTTCTTAAAAAATGTATATATAAATACATATATACGCATTTCAATTAGTTAGGATGGAAAGGGGTAAGACACTTGAACCTCTAAACCCCTCTGACATTCACAAGGTGCTAAAAGTCAGCTGGGGTCTCAGCTCTGACAAATTTGCATCTCTTTGAATATGACGCTTGAAAAACCCCAGCCATAGATTAAATTTTGCCAAGGAGAAAATGAGAGACAGGCTTCCATCTCTCAGGTCTGCTGGGAGGATCTTTATGGTTGATTTACTTTTTTTAAATAAATGTTTCTTTATGTGTTTCCCTCAGTTCCTGCCTAGGCTGCCTCTAGCATACAAGTGTAACTTCTGCCAGTCCTATTAGCTGGCGAACAGTAAGTCAACCTGCTTCCGAGCACAAGGTGAAGGGATATTTCAATCTAAGCTGTGGAGACCTTCTGTGTTTTCTGATTAAAATGTGCAAGCAAACCTTGGAATAAACTCTACCTGACATGACTTCTAAAATAATTTACGCTCTTTGCAAACCTCGAATGTAGGATTGATTTCGGTGCCTGTCACTGTATTTCAGATGATCAAAAATGGATCAGAGCTTTTAAATAAATTTAATGACTGAAGAGGATCCTGTAAAAAAAAAAAAAAATCCGTGAGGTCAGAAAACCAAATTTTTTGTTTAAAGCCACAGTAAAGTGTTTTTTTTTCTTATAAAAGTGATACATATTCCTCATCAATAATTTGAAAAACACAGAGATAAAGAGGAGGAGGGGAAAAAAATCACCAATAATTAAGCACGCCAGAAAGAGCCATTGCTAAGATGAAAGCATATTTTCTTTTAGTCTTATCTCTCTGCCTCCATGTTATTTCATACAGGTTAGCACACAAAACAAGCCCAATTCTGCTCCCTGATTTTTATCACCTGCAATAATAACAGTGATGGCGATGATATTGACGTGCTATTTGAGCACAGTTGGTTAGGAATTTTCTAAGTGCTAGTCATGCACCGCCTTGCTAGGTCCTCACTGTGGCCCTATGAGATGGGGTCTATTATTTTCTCTGTTTAGAGAGGTTAAGTAATTTGCCCAAGGTCACACAACCAGAAGATTCTAAAGCTGTGACTCAAACCAATTTGATTCCTGAGCCCCGTGCCCTTTATCACTATGCTATGATCTAAACATTTTTCATGCTCACAGAAAGTAACCATACGCACATAGGATTTTTAGTGCTTGTATAATATACCAGGAAGCATCGTTTGCTATATATTCAAATTGCATTGTATGCAAATGTGCCCTCCTGGATGGGTGCGAAGTGGCAACCCTGTACCATGACATTGTAAAAATGACCTACTATCGTTAAGGCCATTTCTTTATTTTTGGATATCGGGTGGTATCTTGGCTTCGCACTCGATTGGATGCTCCTTGAAAGGGCACCACTGTCTCCTCAGACAGACCTGGGTTTGAATCTCAGCTCCATAGCTTCCTGCCAGTGTTTTTATTAGACCCGTTGCGCCTTTTCCCTACATCTAAAGCCAAGTGTTATGAAAATTAAATGAGATACCATGGCTGTAAACAGTTGGGTCCAGTTGCTGACATATAGAAAGTGGCCATTTATAGTAATTCTTTTTATGATTAATAATAATTTCTGGCAATTATGTTTTGAGCGATAATTATGTGACTATGAATGATCTAAATCAACCTTCACAACAATACATTGAAATAAACATTATTTATCCTCTTTGCTAGATGAGAGCGGTGGTGCTTCCAGAGGTCAAGTGACTTTCTCAGGTGAGTCCTGACTTGACTCCAGGGGGACTGATTTCAGAGCCCCACTCTGATGCTCTTTGTTATTCTGGGGTCCAGCCACAAAGTGCTTTAATATCTCTTCCAAGGAGTTTAAGGCTAAGTGTGGGCACTGAAAATGTGAAAAACTAAAAAACGGAAAAAGTAGGCAGCAAAAGTAGGCAGCAGCTGGATGCAGATGTCTGAGGCTCAGAAGCAGAAACGGAATTAGGTTGTGTGCTTTCTGCAAATTTATGGTGGTGGAGGATGTGGGAGCACATGGGGGCACACACGGAATGTGGAGATAAGGGAGCTGAAAATGGAGCATGAGAAAAACATCATTTAAGGGATGGGCAGAGGCTGTGCTGTGTCCATTAGTCAGGATGGGCTAGGCTATGGTGCATTAACAAACAAATCCTGATATCTGAGTGGATTAGCACAACAGAAGCATATTTCTTCGTTGTAAAAAATGCGGTGAGGGTTGACTGGGGGTCTCCTCCATAGAGTGACTCAGGGAACCAGCCTTTCTCTGTCTTGGGACCTCTGACCTCTCAATAAGTGGCTCTCGAGAGCCCTGAGAGGGTGGAAGAAAAGACGCATAAGCTCTTAACTGCTTATTTGGAAGAGACGCATATCACTTGTTCTCACCTTTGATGAGCCACCACTAACTGCAGGCCACCACCCTGTCTGCAAAGGAGGCCAGGAAGGATCGTGAACACAGAAAGAAGCAATGGTATGATGGAGAGACGCACAGCATTAAGTCTATCACGAGCTCTCAGATAGATTTTCACAATTAGTTATGCATTTGAAGACTCTAGTCAGGCACAGTTCACCACGACTGTGTGTTGCTGTCACTGCTCCCGGCTGGGGTGGCCTCGAGGTCTGAGGGGTGCCAAGCAGCTCTGCCCCATGGAGAGAGGTGCACACGCTGGCCGGAAGAGCAAAGACCTCAGGGCCGAGCCGGCTCTCCGGGCTGTGCAGGTGAAGTCCGGCAGAGTCAGAAGGGGATGGGAAATATGGACGAAGGAAGGCCCATCTGCCTCGGAGGGCCCAGTGTCTAAGCTGAAGTTAAACTCAAAATCAGAAAGATAACACCGCTTGATTATGTCCGATCGACTCTGCGACAGCAGGACTTTGGGCCTCTGGAGGCCTCTGGGCAGTCAGAGAGCGGGGCATGAGAACAAGCCCAGAAACCCACTTGTCCTGGAGAGCGGAAACTCAGTCCAACAAGCACCCGTGGATAACGCCACGTACGTCGGATAGGGGGTCCTGCTCAGCAGAGCAGGCTGTGACGACACCCGTAGGGGGCCCGTGGACCGACTCATGCCGGCTTCGGTCAGGCCTGGAGCGGGCGCTGAGCTTCCAGTCTCGTCCTCCTGGCCAGGGGTCGGCCTGGTTTTCAGCCCCTGTTCCATTTGGTCTACACCACTGATGGCCTTGGTCGTGCTGGAGCCGCCACCAGTTTCTCCCTCTCTGGGCGTCGGTCTACCTATTCCTGCGTGGGGAGGGAGCAGCGAAATAAATGGCGCAGACAGTCGCTTCCCCTCCAAAAGGCCTTATCTGTCATTAATCGAGGTATTGGGAAACGCAGCACATGCTTACTATGCTGTTATGCAAGCGGCTGTTTTTATTGCTCATAGACAGCTCTTCCCCACACTCTGAGCTAATGGGCACCTACCGCAGGCTCAGAAATTCACTGAGAGGGGTGCTCGGAAGGGGGTGCCATATCAAGACCCCATAAAACTCCGCCTGAAGTTTAATTGAAAGACACTTCCGGAGAGAGGGACAGGGTTGTCCTCAGGGGAGGGCGACGCCTCAGTGCATGCCGGGTGTGCAAATCAAACAGGACGCTGCTGATAGCCACGCCCACAGCGTTCGGAAAGTCCAGCCTGCGGGAAGCGCAGGCAGGCGCAGCCCTGCTGCTCCTTCCTCCACCAGGGCCACGCCCGCCCCAGGTGAGCTTAGCGGGCTTGGGGCTCCCCCTACACGAGGTGGCGTTCGTCTGCAGTCCTGGGGAAGCACTGCCAGGAGCCTGGCTTCGCCCTTCTGAAGACATTTATTTGCATGGATAGCGTCATGTGTAATGAACCAAATACTCTTAATTCTCTTAGCGCAACATCTCCCTCATCACTGCCCTTCACCAATCCCAAGCCATGTGGGGGCTCAGGAAGACCACGTAGCCCTCTGTACCTCATTCTCTTGCATTTGGGGTCAGCCACTCATGTATCAGCAAGCTCTCTTGGAGGAAGCGGGGGGTCCCGTTTTAGCAGAGGCTTGAAGGTAAGAGGAAGGTTCTTGGAAACGGGTGAGAAGAGCCCGAAGGAATGAGGACAACCGGCGGCCCGAAGAAGTGCCGGGTGGGGTGGGTGCATCGCGCTTCCCAGCTTGCAGTGGGTGAAACCAAAAGGACCGGGATGGGGCGGGGGATCCGAGTCAGCTAGAGGGTAGGTGACTTGTGACGGTCACACATGTAATAAGTAGACGGTCTGAGACTGACGCTCAGGCTCCTCGATGCTTATGCAGAACCTTCTCCAATTTATTTATTTAATCACTGTTCCTACCTCCTCTCTCCCCGCCCCTTCCCCGCCCTCCCCATTTGTGCTGCTGGGCCCGTCCTCAGCTCCTGCTCTGGCGAAGCCCCCGCGACCCAAATCCCCCTGTCCGGCTTTCTGCTGCTCTTCTCACTGGTGTGACTTGTCATTTGCTTCCTTTTCCCAGGAACCACAAAGGGCACAATAATCTTGTTTACTCACCAGAGCAACTCCACAAAGACCCCTCCAGAGCTTGGGTATGGGTTCCTCCTGGCCTGTGACACATCACAGCTGGTGAGTGGCTGAGTGGGAATTTGGTCGGAATCCAACCACCATCCTCTTAACTGTGATCCACGTATCGCCATGAAGCCAAAGGGAGGGGCCTTTGGGTTGGGATTTTATAAGACAGAGACCCCTTTCCAGGTACCATCTGTCTGGAGAGGCAGGATTTAAACCAGGTGGGTGAGCGAGAGGCCCAGCAAGTGCTGGGGTTAAGAGGACAGGGGAGAGGTGCCCAGAGGTGAAGAGAAGGGCAGGGCATGACAAGGGAGCCGGATTCAGGGAACAAGGGGTTCTGGGGACCAGTGGAGCCATGAGGGTGGATATTCCCAGTGTCACAGTGTCCCTGTGCAGAGCTCCAGAAGGGAGGGAGGGAGGGAGGAAGGAAGAGGGAAGGAAAAAGGGAAAGAGAAAAGTAGAGAAGGTCAAGAGGGAGGGAGAGAGGGAGAAGAGAGGAGGGGTGTGGTGCCCTGACACTTCTGTGTCACACTCAGGGGACAGTAGACCGTCTCAGAGATGTAAATCTTATCACCTACTCTAAATCTGATTTCCTAAAAATGCCACAAAGACCTTCGGGCTTTGAGATAAGGGACATCCAATTGCATCACAAAAGCAAGTGATTTCTTCTCAGCGCCTGTTTCCATAGTCCCCGGGGATCAGCATTGCTGAGTGATCGGGAGAAGTTGCCAGGGCCCCCGCTCTCTCCTCAGACCTCTACCTCTGGTCATTCTGGAGCAAGACCTAGACCCAGACCTCTCTGGGACTCGGGCACATCACCTGTGGAAGAGGGACAGGGACAGCGGTGCATTCGGAGAGTGAGGGCAGGCCTCTGGAGCAGGTGGTCCCCAGAGACCCAGCAGGACAGACGTAGCCTCTCCCCACAGCTTTCAGAACTGTCCCTGACACATTCCTGTGCACCTCAGAAGGAGAGGGCTGGGACCTTGGCCGGGGGGAACTGCTGGGTCCACGGGGAAGATGTCATCATGGAGGCTCAAAGGGTGAAGGCGTTTCCCAAGTCCGTCCTCGCGAGACCTGGTCCGGGGGCCTCGGGTCTTCTGCTCTCTTCCTGTGATGCGGCCTCTTCAAACCCTACTCCCGTAAAGCCAACTGTGACTTCTCCCTACCCTGGTTAATCTGTGGGACACCCTGTATGGAAATGAGCCATGTTGAGCATCCTTCTTGGGCCGTTTCCTTACTTACCAGCTATCCCTTCTAGTCCCAAGTTGTACAGAGTCTCAGGAAAAATTTAATTTGCTTGATATATTTAGAATTGTGAATGAATGCGTCGTATTGAAACCTGGTTGGAAACGAATGCTTCTCTTCCAGATAATGCAAAACAAAACCTGGGCTTGAAAATAAACAGAGCACTAAGATGACAATTATATTGACAAGAATACCACAAACAAGCCGGCCCCCGATCAGATGCCTCTCGCACGGCGTGCCTACTTTTAACATGTTGGTGTTGTACTTTGTCTCCCTGCTTAATTAAAATTGTGTACTTATCAAGGGCCATATTGTGCAAGGAACTTATTCCTGAGCTTGGCTTTGTATGCAGCCGTCGAAACAGCTGCATTTCAAGTTGCATTCTTTACCAGCTTGGCTGTAGTCTCTATTTCTGTTTGCAGGTTGTTTCCCCCTTAAGTTTTATTTGGTAATAAATACCGAACTATGGCCCACCTCTTGAAAGGTCATTCTCACCACAGATTCACCAGGTGGGTAGGGGTATGCCAGGTGCCTGTTTCAGGTGCCACGGTTTTCCTTCGCCGGCTACATTCACTCAGGACTCCTCACCCTGGTGCTCAGGGCCTTTCCCGACAAGCCTGCAACCCATTCCCAGAGTGTCTGCCTCACAGCCTGTTACCAACCTGGGCTCATTTATTCCACAGGCACTCACCGAAGAGCTGCTGCATTCCGCACACAGTTCCGCGTGCTCCTACTACATGCAAAGTGCCGAGAGAGACACAGCCCTCCTTTTCAAGATGTTTACACTGTCCTGGGGGAATGGAGACACAGAGAAGGGATCTATGTTACTAGATGGAGCCCCAGCAGTGATGACATGGAGGGCCAAGAGCCAGGTGGGCAGCAAGAAAGGGCTGATTCCTTGGCAGGGCTGGTGCCTTGGAAGCTGACTTCCGAAGGGGGTGGCATTTAGATGAGACATGAAGGAGGGGCCTCTCAAAGCAGAAGCAGGAGAAGCGTTGCCCCAAAGAGGCCCCGAGTGAGTCCCAAGCACACGGACTCCTCTTTTCCTGAGAATGACCGGAGGTCTGGTGCATTGGGAACATCAAGGATGTTTGGGGGAGATCAGTGAACGAATCGGCCGTGTGGGGATCCTGGGGAAAAAGTATGGAGGGCTGTGAATGCCGCCCCCCCGCCACAGCGGTCCAGAATATGACTTTGTTGGTGCAGGAGGAGTGACTGAACATCTTGGAGTGTCCCACGCACCGACCGATTCAGGTACCTCATTGTTTTCTCCAACGCGCCTGGCTTTGCCGGCTGGGGCTTTACTCATGTGCCCACCTGACGCCTGGCACAGCTTTCTTGAGTTTCTGCTCTTGAGTTTCCACCCTGCTGCCTGTCTCTTGTCTCCAGGCTTGGAGCTCCCTGCAGTGCTCCTGCTGTGTGTGTCATGTATGTGTGTGCATTTGAGTGTGTGAGCATGGGTGTGTTGCGTGTGAGAGTGAGTGTGTGAGTGCGAATGTGCGTGAGAGTGTGAGAATGCATGTGCACACGCGTGTGTGTGTACAGTACTTTACTCCCTGTATCTGCTTTCCGTATTTCAGAGCTTCCTCAGTGTTTCTAGCCTGCCCAGGGCACTTGCACCTGTGTTCGTGGGCGCATCCTGTCTCCTTGCCTGGTTTAAAATGCCTTCTCTGGCAGCCTGCGAGCGGGACAGCTGCCCTCAGTCCAGCCAGCCGTCCCGAAGCCATCCCACGAGTTCTTCCAATAGTTTAGAATCATCCTTCTGTGTTTCTTCCTCCCATTGTGCTTCTAAAAAACAGAACACGTGTCTTCTCCTCATACAGAAATAAGAAAATCTGATGATATTTTATGTCAATGGCACAAAGCGACGTGTCCCAAAATCACATGAAAAGGAATTTAACTGTCTAGTGATCTTTCCGGTGCCTCCTGCCCAGAAAATTCCACACTGACCAATAGGACAGAATGCTACTCTTTCTTTTGGCTGTTCAAGCCCCTCCCCCACCTTCATTTTGTTGCATTGATGCACAGAACCTGGTACCTGGAAAAGATCCAACACGTCCTTGTTGGGCAAAGAGCTCTGTGCGTTCCCACTGAACCCCGAGTGTAAGTTGCCTTCGGTGGCAGGGAGAGTCTCTAACTTACCTTCGTACCCGGCACTAATGGGACATTAGAATTCTTAACATACCCTGCTACACATCTAGTGTTGCCGGTGCCTCTGTGGTGGTGAAAATGACAGAACCACCAAACGCAGGGTGTCACCCCCACGGAATTACCCATTAATGGATTCCTTGGGAGGGCAGCCCCTCTATAATGAAGGCACCCATGTTAAAAACGAGGACTCCTTCTGAATCAAGCAGTGCAGGGTCGTAGAGGGGAAGCTTTCAAGACCAGGTGCTACTTAAGTTGCACCTATGTTATTTTTTTAAATGTCATATTAGTAACGACCATTTATGTACTATTTAATGTATGCCACACACTAGGATACATGCTTTGCAGGATTATTCTGTTTAGTCGTCACAAGAAGTTGAGGAGGTACACGGGAAACCGAGGGGCGGGGAGTTTCAGTGACCGTTCTAGGTCATCTAGCAAAAAATGGGTAGGACAGGATTTCTACCTCAGGCGCTCTAACAGCAGAGCCCGACCGCCTGACCACGCCCATTCACCACCATGTTGCACGAAGTATCTTCCAGGGCCCAAGGCCGGAGTTACCTCACTGCAGATCCCAGGGTCTCATTCCAGAGCTGTTGGAGCTGGGGCCCATGCGCACTTGTTTTTAATACTAGGGGGCCAGATGTTTCTCATACACACCGAAGGCTGGGCTCATGAGCTCACCACCCCAGAGGCCAGGGTGCAGAGGCCCGTGGGCCTGCACACACCTTGCTGGTAGGGAGCAGGTGTCCCCGGGGAACCTCACATCTCTTCATAGCAAGCATGGGGTGGCCTAGAAGCCCCACGTGAGATCGTCTCTGTTAAGAAAAGGACTCCCTGCTCTCTTTCCCAGGAGTCTAGTGAATCCACAGCTCTGGGGTGGCAGAGGCTGGGTGACTACAGCCCCTGGGTTAACCCCTCGTCAAGGCTCACGTGCTCTGGAAGTAACTTCCTAGACAAAGCCAAGGCTGCAGCCCTGGCCCGAGCCCTCCTATGTCATGTGGTCTTGCCAAGTGGTCCCTCCATACCTCTCACAGCTCTTACCCCCGAACACACTCAGGGCCCCTCGTAGGGAAGTCTGGGGGCCCGTGCCCACCCTGGCAGAGAGCAGCAGAGGCTTGTTGCGGGTCCTCGGGGATGTGGGAGGCATGCTGTGCCCACCCCATCCTGGGCGGTGGGGCAGGGCCATTACTCTCCGTAAGGAGACTATGAACCAAGAAGGTAAGTACCACCTAGTTTTCCCCATTGCCGAACTTCTCTGGGAGAGTTATTTTTACACGTCACACAGTATTCCTTAGAAGATTTTTACCTCTGATATTGGGTCGTATTTGGATCCCTACCTTGAAGTATTCGTCAAGATCTTAAGAGCACTTAGAAATTTTTTTTCCCCTCGATTTGAAGCCAGAAGAACAGCATCCAGATCTGCTGCTTTGGGAAAACTCATTCAACACCAAAGATATGGGGGAACGCTGTGCGAGACTCGAAGACACAGAACTTGGCACGGTAGCAATCATCGTCTAACTGGGAGCGGGCAACACCTCTGACACCAAGAGCTAGTCTGGAAGAGCAGGCGTCAGTGCCAGCAGAAAATAGACGGGGCATCTATATTCTGGAGGCACCATTCTTAGTGATTCACACACTTTGATGGTTCCAACTGCACGGGGCATTGTTTTAGTTCACGCTTGTTATCTCTGTTTCATATCACCACTTATGCTCCTACCCACATTTTCCAAAACTTGGGGTATTTCCTTTTGGGGGCAAATTAACAAAATGAAGACAATTCAACCAGACTGTGAGTTACCTGAAGGCTGAGACCGTCCATTGTCTCTTGTCCTGTGGCCCGAAGTTGGGGCTCCTACACGCTAGACAAGTATGTGAATGAGGGTGTGAGGACTCACTGCTTTCTGTTGTCGCTGCCCCTTAATGCTTGCAACATGTATCTCCAGTTTCAAAATTTCAGCACATGCATTAGCTTTTTTGATTTGCATGAGATCCATGAGTAAGCAAGCGAGATACTATTTTTATCATTTGCGTTTGGCAGGCAAGGCGTTTGGTATTTACTAAAGCTTTAACTGGCCCAGGAAGGTACACCTGGATGTGGACAGGTACGGACTTGATCCTTGATCTGCCTGGCTGTCGATTTCACACAGATTCCCCTGCATCGTCCCAGGACATTAGAGATGAGTATTATTATTACTACAACTGATTTTTTTTTCATGGATTAGTAATCTTATTCTGAGATGCAATTCATAGATGATTAGACTCTTTATCATTAGCAATAGTCAGCAAATGGTAAAACCAAAAGAACATTTAGTCAGAATGAGTTCATGCGATTGTAGTGTTTGATTTAAGCATCTGCATTTGGTGGATGAGTCTGTCTTCGTTTTATTGGGTCTTTCAAAGCCTGTAAACACAGTTGACCCTGTAACACCCTCCTCACTTGACTCCCTGATTATCACGTATTGGTTTATTCCTCTGGCACCCCCACCTTCTGCATTTCAGCCTCTTTCTCGGAGTCCCCCTTCACCTGCGATTTGAAAGGTGGCGTTACTCAGGACTTGGTCCTCAGCTTCTTCTTTCTGTACACCTCTCCATGTTTGATTTCATTGATCCTTCATGGCCAACTAATATCTAAATGCTCACAGATTTCCAATTTTTATCTCTGACCTATATCTCTAATCTGAACTTTAGACTCACATGCCCAAAGGCCTGCTTGAAATTTTATACTTTTCCTTCTTTGATTCGACAAATACTCCTTTTTTATTATGCATTACATACTCTTCTTGGCATCGAGAATACAGCAAGATAAAGATCGAAGGCAACTTATCCATTCACAACTTATCAAAATGAAACTTGATTCCTTATCTATAAAACCTATCTTACAGTTTGGCCTAACTTAGAAAACGCACCCCCAATCATCCAATTGTCCTGGCTAAACACCTGGAAATTCTCACGATTCTTTCATTTATCTCGCTTCTCAAATCCAGCCCATCAGCAAGTTATGTCAGTCACGTTCCCTAACCTTCTCTCAACTTCATCCATTTCTCTCCCCATCTGTTGCAACCTCCATGAGTTCAGAGAGGCCACCGTCATCTCTTGGCCACGACCAGGCCCTTCAGTCCACTCTCCACACCATAGCAAGTGACCGTGAAATATCATCAGAGCACGTTGCTCCCTGGTGATAACCACAGGTGCCCCTCCCTTGGACCCGAGACAAAATTCAAACTGTCACTGTTGTTCACTCGTGAGTCCCCAGGGCATTCCGACTCTGGGCTCACCCTCAAACCCACGTCAGTCCTCCCTGTCCCCTGTCCCGCAGCCACATTTTCTGGGTGCTGGCTCATGAGTGTACTGAAACTCTTTCACAACTTGAGGTCTTGCCTTGTACCATCCCCTCTGCTTGGAATGTTCTTTCTTTTTCCATGTGTGACCAGGTTCCTTCTCAACCTTTTAGGCTGGGGTTAATTATCTCCTCAGAGGGTATTTCTTTGACTATATTCTATTTTTTTCTCTGATAGAGTACTGCATTTTTTAGAAAAGTTTCTACAATTGAACATTTTATTTATTTATTTTTTCACATATTTTTCATTTATTTTCCTTGCCAGAATATAAACCTATATGCTATCTTCAATCTAATACCTGGCATGTAGCAGGCCTACAATAAATATTTGTTGATTAAATGAATGTTTTTTTAATGAATAATCATCTACTCTGGTATTTTCCCATACTAATGAGAAAATTCAAATTAAACGTGGAGTGGTCTTTCTTGAAGCATGCAGTCCATTAAATGTTAATGCTGTCCATCTTCTAGGCCATAGGGTTGCATGAAGAGGTTCTGGGGACCTGCCTCCTGTGGGGCCTGTGCTCATATTTAAGAGCATTGACCATTTACCTATTGCAGATTTGAGTTCACCATAGCTACCAGCCCCCTGTGAGCCTCCCTGCCCCTGGGCCAGGCTCCATGAAAAAGTGGGAAGTGTGGCCTTGGTGGCGCGTCCATCCTGGAGAGAAAGGCAACTTCGGGCTCAACCCAAGGAAGGTGGTAAGAATGGGGCAGCCTTTGGTGAAGAGATCGAAAACTGAATATTCTTTGAATGCACAGCTGAAAGATTAAAGTCCCCCGTCCCCAGGAGATGGAGAAATTTTATGGTGGTAGCGATATCTTACTGGGCTTTCCTGGTGAAAATTGTAGGAGGGTGAGAATAGAAGAGGAAGGGGACAAAAAGGCACAATTTATATTTGCATTCCACTTCCTGGATTGGGAAGTACATTGTTCATTTTATTCGACTTGATAATCCCAGGAGCCAAGGGGGTGGGACTTGCTAGTGTTTTGTTATTGCCGTTCTTGTCTGTTTGCTAGTTTTTAACAAGGGAGTTAAAAATCAAAGAATTGGTGTGTTTTTCCCAAGGACGTTTCGTTCCTAGAGGCAAGGGGTCACACATCTCGGCTTGAGAACCCAGGTTTGTGAGCTCGGAGGCCTCATGGATGTCCAATTAAACATACAGCCCAACAGCCCTCTTCATTCTCCTCCTCCTCCTCCGGCCTGATTGGGAAATACTCAGCGATGACTCATTTCTTAGTCAAGTGCTAGTCCTGACTAGTCAGCACTGTCACCTGTCAAGAGGGCCCCCAGACCCTAAGGGGGTAAAGTTTTAATTTTTCAAACATTCTCAAGAGCAGAGGGAAGATCTACGACTTCTGCCTCCTGGGCCCACTGGGTCTGCAGAACGCCCTGTGGACCCTCATATCTACTGGCTGTTTCCCAAAGCCGTGGGTTCCGGTCCCCCTCCTGAGCGCTGTGCCGGCTGCGAGAACCCTTTCTCTGGAATGGCATCGTTTTAGGGTGGCACAAGACTTCTCTCCCCCTCGTTGGATGGTACCTTAGGGTTAGTGAGAGGACAATATTCTGAAGTGGTGCCCAGGGGTCTCGGAGAAGACATATGGTTACAAGGATGACACTGAAGCCTGCTTATTATTGCGGACACCTAGGGTTGAAGGAGGCCATGGCTTGGCCCTTAAACTCATGTTTTGTGTTGCAACTCGAGTGCGGAATGGAGGGAAGGCTGATGATGGGGAAGTTGGTATGACAAAATGGGAATGGCAGATGCCTCTGGGGAGACGAGCTAGACCCTGCTTCACAGAGGCACCCGTCTCTCCTCAATACATACATGTCGTTCCATGGGTTTCCCTGATCCTCACTCTACCCGACGGACCACCTCGTACACACGTATACGTTCATCCACTTCCCACTGAGCCTGGGAAAGGCAAGGACGAGGACAAGAGAAGGGAAGGACGTTCAGGGCCTTCTCACACAAACAGACTAACCTGCCACCTCGCTGACTGATGTCAGAAAGACAAGAGTGCAGGCCAGAGGAGAGAGTTCGAGAGGCCAAGAAGAAAAATTAAATTGCTCTCCATAACAAGAGATGAGGCGCTTTGAGGATTGCCCTGTCTGTTGAAGCGGACTGGGTGTTGTAGCCACTAGGTTCTCAGAGGATCTTCCAGAACATGATGCATCGGGTGGAGTCTGGAGAAGGGCAGACCTTGGGACCACCTGAGTGATGGCTAAGACTTGACTTCACGTTGTTGCCTTTACTTTCTCCTTATGTTATCACTGACCCTTTGTTAACCTTGGCCTTCGCAAGCCAGCTACACACAATAATAGCCTTGTGTTAGCGGAGCTCTGGGGCAGCGGTGCCGAGCAAGGGACCTAGGGATGCGATCGGGTGGAGAGGCAAGCCGGGAGATGAGGGAACAAGCAAGAGCAGCGATGGAGAGGGAGAAGGAGCCATGGGAATGTAGGTGCCCAGCGCTCTCCACTCAGAAAAGCACAGACATACTGGTGAAGATACGAAAGCACCATGCAGCCTGGGGAGGGGGGGGCCTGAGGTCGGGATGCGGGCTGAGGCAGGGCGCTGACGACGAAACCAGCAGAAGGACTCTCTGCGGACCAAGGTGGGCCCAGCCCAGCAGGGCTTTTGCTTCCACAAAAGGACATGTGGGAACCGAGCGGGGAGTGGAGCTTGCCATACACCCCCAGCGTCCCCGGAGGCCAGGGATGGCCACCTCCCAGCCTCTCTGCAGCCCGTCAGCATCCTACGTTACCAGTCTCTCCTGTTTGGCCTCCTACCTCTTTCACCTGACACTTTTCACCCAAATTTGCTCTTGCCTCTGGATCCAGGCAGCCAATAGAGTGACAAGATAAGGACATGCAGAAACCTTCATGCTAATGGGGAATTAGGGAACAAATTGCAGAAAGAGGTGTGAATGGCTTCCAGGAATTCAGGAAAATCACCAAATCTAACAAAAGGCTGGACTCCGCCCTCTAGACGCCTGCCTGCATCCATGCACTGCATGGCGTTCTCTCGTTGAGCCCCCTCCAGCTTCTCAGCACACCTACTCAGCCACTCTGTGTTCTGCCCAGCCTGACATCTGCACGGAGTGCTTTCTTGGGGGCTCTTTCCTCCTTCACCCCAAATCTCCATTTGTCCCTTTCCTCCTCTCTTTTCCTTCCCAGTGGCAGTTTCTTTCTTTCAGAAGAAAACTTATGAAAATTGTTGAAACACGCACTACAAAGCGAAACCTTATTTTTTTTTTTTTTTAACATTTGGCGGAGAGCTCTCCCTCCACCCAAATAAGGCAGCCGTGTCAAAGACACTGCCTCCCCCTTTGACATTCATGCAGTGCTCAGAGTCAGCTGGGGTCTGGGCTCTGACAAATTTGCATCTCTTTGAATGTGACGCTTGAAAAAAGCTGGAGACGCTAGATTAAATTTTTTTTTTTCCCATCGAGAAAATGAGAAAAGCCTCTATCTCTCTGCAGAGTCTACTGGGAAGATCTTTATTCTGATTCTTGTTAGAATTGTTTATCACCCTGACAGGCCAGACTCGGACGAGATAAAGGCTCCGCTCCATCACGGGGCCTGACAGTGGTAGGGACATGCAGAAAAATGAAAGGAGCGGGGGAAAATATTATTAATAGATGCCGACTTGCTTTGCCTGCGTGGCACGTCAGGGAAGGGAGAGAGGAGCCAGGCCTTGATTGCGGGCCTATGAAGTTCTGTCCAAAAAAGAAGCTATTTTTCATTAAGTGATAGAAGGGCCTTTTTCATGTTCCTTCCTGAGGAGCTGATAACTTATGCAGTTTATTCTAACCCTGCTGATTTCTGTCAGGGGACGAGAACTCCTGAAAGATGGCTCCAACACGTCCTTTCCGGGAGAGGAGGCTGGTTTGACAGACACACAAGCAAAGTCAGGAGGCCCGGTCTGGAGGGGCCTGGGGCCCCAGGTTGTTGTTGGGTGTGTGTTGAATGTTGTGAGTCGAGGGGCGACGTGACAGGGAAAGAAAATCTAAACTCAGGGCTTCTTGCACTTCGGAGGGGACCCTGGCCGGCGAATGCATGTCTTCCACGCCTGGGTCTGCGGCGTGTGATTCCCGTCCTGAAGGGACACACTTAGTGTCTGTCCTGGCGCGTGGGCAGCCAGGCCTCCGCTGCTACTGAGCTGGGCAGCTCAGGCGGCCAGGAAAAGCACTGGGTGGCTTGTGCGACAGACAGTTAGGGTCCTGTGGTTCCGGAGGCTGGACGTCTGCAATAGAGGCATCAGCAGGTGGCCTTCTCTTGGGCCCCATCTCATTGACTTACCAATGGTTGCCTTCTCTCTGTGAGCCCCCGCGGCCGTTTCACACCCTTAACATCTCTCTTTCTTCTTATAAGGACACCAGTACTATTAGGACCCACCCATAGGACCTCCCTTAACATTAAACACCGCCTGGAAGATCCTCTCTCCAGTACAGGCACATTGTGAGGTACGGGGGGGTTGGGACCCTGGCCTACAGATTTGAGGGGAATGCAAATGAGCTCATGACAACCATACAGCGATCCCTTCCCTTCTGGCTGTCCCAGATTTGAGCGGCAGGAGCTGAGTGGGAGGCGACCCCACAGAGTCTTGTGGGGTCCTTAAGAAAATGCTTTATCCAGGACACGGGCATGTGGCCGAGGGGCCCCTGTACCTGAAAGAGAACATCCAGGATGCTGGACTTTGATGTCATTCTCTCCCTGGTGGGACAGCTGCAGTGAGAGGGGCTGTGAGCGGGACTCTGGGAGGCAACGCCGGAGCGCCCGGCCTCTGTGCCGAGCGGCAGTTCCCTTGGGGCAAGCACATAACATTCGGCGCCTTGGTCCCCTCTCCTGCGGAAGTGATGGCACCTCCGCTGCTGCCCAGGCCTGGTGGGGGCTGAATGTGGTGAGGGACGCACAACAGTTCCTCGCTTATGCTGGGCAGATGTTTGAGTGTTTAGGTTGAGTCCTGCTGCTGAGGGGTGGGCCCGAGGCAGGGTGTTCAGCTCGGTGGACAGAACTCCCCTGGGCCGCCCTGTGAGTCTGGGTGTGTGCTTTTCTCCGGCCATGCATTAATCATGAGTCCGGAAAACATCCGTCCCCAGCGGTTTGGGGGCACAGATGAGTTTCCTTTGTAAGCTGGGCTCTAGTTCCCGCTCTCTCCTCTCCTGCATGTGACAGCCAGAAGCCAGGCTGAGGGCTCTGGGGAGACATGCCGCCATCACCAACAGACTGCTGGAATTCTTTCAATTTTACGGTCTGGGGGGTGAGGAGGGGGAGCTGGGCAAAGAATCTTGGTTGTCCTGGAGGTAAGTCACATGACAGGGGCATGTCTGTCCCTGTAGCATCCTGGGAGCATCTGGGGAAGCGGACAACTTTGGGCATCAGGAAATAAACTTTGGTGGGGTCGGGGGTGACATCTGTCCTTTGTCTGTGTTATTTGCCCCTTCAGACCATTGCTTAACCTTCTGGAGCACGTGTCCTTGTGTGTCAAGTAGAAATAATAACACTAGAGAGAACTGTTGTGAATGTTAGGGTATCTTCATTGCTTTGTATAACCCCCAACGTACAATAAACATGCAGTTCACAATCATGACATTTTTGTTGCTGCTGAAGATGATGATGATGATATGATGTTGATGACAGAGACAGTTATTTGGTTGATAAACAACAATTACCCAACACTCAACGTGTGTCCTTGGTCTTTTTATGCCTAAGTTCATTGAATGTTCGCAACATTCTAAGTGGGCGCTCTTATTCTCCCTGTTTTAAAAGAAGGGCATTGATGTCTGAGGAAGGTCATTAACTTGGGCAGTATCACATAACCAGTAAGAGACGCCGTGACAGGCCAGGATGACGGCTGGTGTTGGCTGTAGAGGATTTCATACTCTACCTCGAGAATCAGAGCAAACGGTGGGAAAAGGAGGTAAGACCCAAGAAGTGTGCTCTCGCTCGCTCTGAAATCAAGTCTTGAAATAAAACTCTAATGAGGTGGCCGGAGTTCTCGGCTCACTGTGAACAAGACACGAGACCAGTTATGGAGACTGGTGGGGTTAGTTCACTCCTCACAGACCTGTCAGCTCGTAGTTGAACAACGTTATGCAAAGGAACTGAAGACCCTCTACATGAAGGATCCTAGCAAAGGCTTGGGTAGACTGTATGGTCCCTGCAGGGGTTAATCACAGACAGAAATCCCTGGTTCGCCCTTCAAATAACAGGTTAAAAGTCACCTCCTCAGTGAAGCCTTCCGTAACTCCACAGTGGAGAAGACTGCCTGGCTTGCACAGAAACAGAACATTCGCAGGTGTTATGGTACAATGTAAAACACATTAACCTGTGGACATTTGTCCTTGACCCTCCTGCAGGGCCATTGGTCTGATACCAAGAAGGTTCACTGAATGTTTGTAACCAGAACCATGGAAAACAAAACTTTGTAAATTCTAAATGCATGGAACATGAACCCTAAATCTGTAGTGGGAAAGGAGGCATGCTATTAGCAGAGAGCAGAAGGTTTAATTTAGAGAAGAAAATTCTGGAAATAATACCCATCATATTAGGGTTTTATTTCAGTTAATTCAACAAATATATAACCCTTGCCAGGCACCAGGCTGGTTGGTATATGCTGGAGGACATATATGGCATGAGGTTGGCCCTGAAGGATCTCCCTTCTCGAGACAAAGTGGTCCCTCCTACAGTCACTGTGTCACCTGTGTGCAACCCAGGGGACAAGGTGAAGCTTAGAAACGGAAGGCTGGGTGATTCAGAGCTGAGCCTTTGGGTCGCAGGAATGGAGGTCTTAAGAGTGAATGGGGTTGATCTAGTTCATCAAGGGGCAGGAGCATCCCAGGAAGAAAGAATCTGTGTGCAAAAGCTGGCTGGGAGACCACTCACTGTAGGGTGCCGGGGTGCGCTCGGACTTGGTGTCAAAGACTGGTATTCTGATCATGGTTTTGCCGCCTGTTCAGTGCAGCTCAATTGACCTATCTGGGCTCAGATTCTTTATCTCTGAAATGAGGGTGGCCGGGCGGATAGAGAAGGAGTGCTCCCCGGCCGCGGGAGTCAGGTGATCTATGGGTTGCTCTTTCTATCTCGCAGCTTCATCATCTACCAGTGTCTTGCTGTCACCGGCGTCCAGCTGCCAGTGGGGAATGAGAGTGTGAGGTGGACTCTCCGCTTCTTAAAGGATTCACCACGTTGGCTTTTTCTGTTGGCGAGAATTAGCCTCGTGGTTACAGCTCGCTGCAGAAAGACTTGGAAGAATGTGCAGAGGAGGGAAAGGAAGCCGACTTCGGGTGACCAGCTGTTTCTCTTTGCCCTGCAGGGGGGTGCATGTGCACATGTGTGCATGTGTGTGTAGTGAACACACACAGGTCAAAACAATAAAACTTATTTAATTTGCTGGAGTTTCACCAGGTCTCTTCGTTGTTTCTTATTCCTGGTAGGGGAAGGGAAATAACATCTTTGGGGGTTGACTGTGAAAGTGGGTTTTGCTCAGTAATTCATGAGCCACCATTTCTGGGATCCTTGAAGATGATTCCATGAGGTGGGTTCTGTTGTCGGTCTTCTGCAGGTAAGAGCGTTGGGGCTCTTAGGGTCCTCGCTCTGTTCCCGGCCCTCAGAGCTGTGGCACTGCAGAGGCAACAGAACATTGGAGCCCATGTTTGTCTGATGCCAAAACATTTGCCCTGTTCACCTCACCACCTGCCTCCTGACAGGGAGTGCCTTCACCACCCAGAGGCCATGGAATGCCCCGAGGAACAAGGACACTGGAGGACACCTCCATGCATGGATCGCACTGAAGTTTTCCATAGTCAGTGTACAGGAAGGTCTTCCTTTCCACAAACAAATGTGCTCATTTCCTGTTGTCTCAATGCATGTGGCTTTTCTAACTTATCTTTTAAAAAATACTTTAGAAAGAGTTATAGAAAAAGAAATATTTTCTACTATAAGGCAAAATACTAAGCCGAGTGCTGCAATGACAGCCAGGAGCCTGCAGGCAGCCCCAGTGACGGCAGGCGGCAGATGGCAGGTGGGCAGGTCCTGCCGGGCGTGGAGTGAGTGTCCCTTGAAGGACCCAGCCCGCCACATCTCCAGCCATTGTTTCCATGAGCTGAAATGAGGCCCACGGTTGCCACACCTTCCAGGTTTCCAAGAGCATCTGCAAATCTAGAGGTAAAATCCCAATTTTAAATATTAGATCAAATGGAAAGAAAAATAAGGTCATGCAGCACATCTGTGGGCTGAATCCAGCACCCGGGACAGTGGAATTGCAACCCCTGCTTTGGGGGAGCAGGGGCAATATCTGCTGTGAGCCCAGGACTCAGCATTGCACCTCTCCTCTGTGTGCTACTGACAAAGTGGCAGCCTTGCCGACGACAGGCCTTTCTTGAGCACCTGTTTGGCACGTGGCAGGCAAGTAAGGGATGTGTCTACCTGCCCATGTTCAACCAGACCAAAGGACAAGCTCAGTGAGACTCTCTCTGGACCCCGAGGGAAAACATGGCGTTCCGTGGTAGAAGATGGAGACATTCCCATCTCAGTGTAGTCAGAATAAAATGAACTCAGACATGTGCCCCTTCTGTGTTGGCAACTGATACAACATACTACACGAGGTGCAAAATGCAGGATGTGTGTCTGTGCACACACATGTGTGCCTGCTTCTATGCTGCAGCCCAAGTTTCAAAGTGATTTCTAACTTGAAGTTGGTGAGTTGGGATATTAGGTCTTTAAAAAAAAAGTAACCAAAAACAAACTTTGCTTGGTGTAATTTTAGCACGAGTGGGAGTTTGCCAAGGTGCAGTATGTTATTGTGGATCTACTGTTTTGACAAAATAGTATGTATGTGCGGTTGCATCTGTGAGTATGAACAAGACAAGTAAAAAAAAAACAAAACAAAACGGTGATATATATATTTTAAGGAAGTGGATACAATAAACAAGGGGCAATAAATTTAGATTAGAAAGGAGCTATTGAAGCTCGCTCTCACCACGGCTCTCCATGGAAGCCATTTGTTTGTGAAGAGACAAGCAAGTTTCCAGTTAATTCTTAAAACAGTCTTCCCTCAAATGTCTCTGGAATGTGCTGCAAGTTAGACACTGTGTTAGCTCCGACCATGCCAATATGCAAAAGACATGTCCTGCTCTAGGGCCCTACTATACACTGGGGACAGCCATATGGATCTACAGGGAACTGTCATGCAATTTTGTGAAGTAACCAGAGTGCCTGATATTGTTATTATTCTAATTCATGCAAAGCTCTTTCAGCAGGGCCTGGCATGTAGCAGCATGCTCAATAAATTAATAGGCACAGGGCAAGGTGTTTTGTGCTGGCATTTCTCATTCTCATAACAACTTCAGATTAAATTGTATTATAAAGGAGGCAGAGCTTGGTGAGAGGCAATATTGCAGAGTGATTAAAAGATCAAGGCTTGGTTCAGCCACTTTCTACTTTGGCCATTTTACTTAATCTTATTGTTCTCCAGGGTGCTTGTCTATGATTTAGACATGATAATAATGCTATTCTATTAGTTTTGGTGCATAACCAGCTACCATGAACTTCAAAGTTAAACCACAGCCACCGATTATTGTTTGTGCATCTGTGGTTCGGCTGGGGGACGGCTGATCTGGCTGGGCTCTGTTGAATGGTTCCAATTTCAGCTGCAGTAACTCTGGGTCTCATTCTCAGTGCAGATCTTTGTTGGTTCAGGAGGCTCTGCTCCATGTGTCTTTCACCTTCCTTGGGTAAGTGGTCTTGTCAAGGTATGTTCTTCTTTTGGCCATAATAGAAATAGTAGAGAGAATCTTCATCATGAAAGTGTTTTCGAAGCCTTTGGTCGCATCATAATGGTTGGGTCCCTCAGTCGAATTGAGTCACATGACCAAGTGAGTCATTTGGTGGGAAAGTAGACTATGCCCCTCAGACAGGGAGTTGAGGGCACAGTACATATTTCTGAGCAATAATCTAATCTTCCATGCTGCCTACCTCATAAAGTTGTTTTGAAAATTACGTGTAAAAATGCTATGTATCATGCTTAATAAAAAGTTTAGTACACAGTGAAGGATCAGTAAAACTGGGTAATTCATTTTTAATAATCATCATCTTTATTTGATGATGACCCAGTCGAGGCTCAGAGAGGTTAGCTGACTTGCCGGAGATTACAGTGTGCTGAGAGAAAGACCAAAATTCAAACTCGCAGTGTCTAAGTTCCATTTTTTATAGAAACCCATAGAGCTGCCGCACACCTAGACTTTAAGGTCCTGATAATGGCAAATTATTAATTCTAAATACCTGAGCCGGCCCCTCTTTGGGAAGGCAGTTCTCAGATCTTGAGGGTTTTACCTAGGTAAGCAAAAGCCAACTTTGCGGGCAAGAAGCATGATGGTAAACCTCAACGGCAGCTGCCTCGTGTTGAGGCCTCATGCCCCGGGGGCAGCTCGAGGAGCCCACGGGCCTGGGCGGCCAGGTGGGTGCCTTTCCTCTCCCCACGAGACCTTCTCAGGGGCTCGCCAGCCTGACGCTTTGGACAGGGCCTGGGGAATATGTACCTGCTGCAGGAGCTCTTCCTTCTCCGGTAAATAGACTGTGGGAAGGAAGACATTTTCTGTAGATCTCTTCATTTGTAAAGATTTATTTCCTCCTCTGATCTTTCGTTTTTATCCCCCGAGGATCTTGAATTTATAAGTATTGAATTTTTTAGCACTCTCTGAAAGTACTGCATGAAATGCAGAAAAGGATGGTGGGTTCCCTGGGCGTGTTGTGCTACTTTCTACCAGATCCTCCTGTGTTGGCTTATGGGATTTGCTTCTGCGTTGGCGCCTGCCTCCCGCCCCTCCTCACTCTGTCCCCTCAGTCCCTGGATGATGAACTCCTTGTAACCTGGGGCCCAATACAATGCCTTAAGCAGGTAAAACATTCAGAAAACGGTTGAATGAGGGAGTGAATAATGGATCAGTAAAAATGCGGCGGATGGGTGAATGAGTCAGTCAATGACACATCAATGAATGTATAAGTGGTAGAAGAAGTAAGTGGGTTGGGAAGTGCATGGGTGGTCAGATGGCAAGGGAGTGCATGAAGTGTGTGATTATGTGATGTTAAATTCTTTGCTACCTAGAAAGCCCCCCTTAAAATCAGTAGTTGTCAACTACTATGTCCTGGTCAAGCAGACCTGGTCAACCCCCTCGTTCCATCCACTTGAGCCCAGAGCCTGCAGTGGGGAGGAGCCTTGTATTTGTAACAGTACGGGTGCCTTAGCAGTACAGCTCTCAGGGAGATCATGGAATGTGAGACAAAGGGCTCCTGGTTCTTGACTAACGCTTCACTGATGTAGCAGCGCAGAGAGCTGAGCCATGATCTCTGACCTCATCCAGCTACGATCTTTTGTTTACCGGTCAGGTAAGCCAATGGAACGTAGGGGCAATCTTGAGGGAGATGCCCCTGAGAGGCTCAGCATAAACTGCCCTGCAATTCTAGGAAGACCTTTTAGGCCACTCTGCATCTCTGAATCAACAGCTGCCACCTATGGCAAGGACATGGCACTGCTGTCCTGGGACCAAGGGAGGATATACTGCAAGAGGAGCAGCCAACATGGCCTCCCCACTTGCTGAGATTGACCACCACTTAAATGATCTCTGTCTCCTTCAGCTTCCAACCCTTTTGCTTGTTACACAGGCTACCCTGGACTCTCATTGCCTCTCTCATAGCCTAAAGCCAACTGGAGAGTTAGCTCTGTTTTAACTCATCCTTCACTGACCAAAAGCACCATATCTGCTGACTCTGAGGGTAACAGTGACATCCAGGCACTTCCAGCCACACGGGGTCTGTCCAGTGCTCCAGGAGCCCCTCCATCAGAAAAAGTGATGGGAGGCCAGAGAAAGAAGAGACCAGCTGAACAGACTCTGAGTGACCAGGAGGCACACGTTGGAGGAGGTGGCAGTGGATGTGAGCTGTGACAAGTGAGGAGAGCTTTAGCATGTGGAATTTGAGGGGGGATGGGTGCATTTCATGAGGGAGGCATGCAAGCAAAAAAATAAAACAGACAGTCTGTGGTATGGGATCTTGAAGCCAGCATGGTTACATCAGTTGACTTTGTAGACATAAGTGAACAGTCTAGAAACCACGTAGAAAAGCATCCGCTTGCACTCTGTTTCCCTGTGGCCACCTGGATGTGCAAAGGGGTTCGTCAGGTTGGGAGAACTTCATCAAACAGGAAAGGACTGCAGCCTCGTGCACCTCACGCCCTGCTGTTAGAACCTCCAACGAGCCCTTCTCATGGCCACTGACCCCTCCTCGCTCCACAGCTTCACCTGCCATTTTCTTCCCATAGGAGCTCACTTCTTGCGGGAGACTATCGTCATCATGTCCTGACTGTTGTTTCCATCTGTATGGATGCACGAGGTCTTCTCTCCTTTGGGGATGAAAGACTGACTAACTCTTTCAACTTTCCCTTTCTCTGGGGCCTGTAAAATAGCCCCCCGATGTAATCTATGTTTTCCATGTCTTTGGTTACCACGACAGGGTCTAGGAATTTTAGGCGTAAGAAATTCTGAGGACAACCCTACACCTGCCTCAGGATTGTCCAACATGCGGCGGTCAAAGATCCACGCTTCTAAGTCCCAGGTCCCCTGTGCGGGCATTGAGTGTTGACATAGAAAATCCATGGACAAAATGTCTGCAAAGGCAAGTAAGAACCAGATTGCTGATGATTGAATCATAATTATGACTAAGATCTGGACCCGGTAATTTGCACATAGAGATGGAATTTCGAAACACTTTTCTTAATGATAAAGTCAAGCATTTTCAAATGGCTTCTTTGGAAAACCTGAACCGGTCCTGACTTTGCATTTCCTCTCCCATCTCTCCCTCCTATTTTGTCCTCACTCGAGCTACACGGAGATGTCCACCATTCCTTGATCGTGCTGAG
This sequence comes from Mormoops blainvillei, assembly GCA_004026545.1. Classification (NCBI taxonomy): domain Eukaryota; kingdom Metazoa; phylum Chordata; class Mammalia; order Chiroptera; family Mormoopidae; genus Mormoops; species Mormoops blainvillei. Next base: position 134,382 of record PVJD01002546.1, on the reverse strand, counting down.
AACCCCCACGACTCTGAGCATCTGTGATGCTCTTCCCGCTACCTGGATGATCCGCTTTAGACCTTTCCCATCTGGAAAAGCCATTCGACCAAACTCCAAGCAACCGTCTTAATCAAACACCGCCCTCCATGAACACGCCCACCCTGTCCTTCGCACTTCCTGTTTGGACATTTTTCATGACAATGCCTGCAGAGTGCTGTAGATTGGGTGGCACATCCCTGCCTTGCCGCCCAGTTCTGGAACAACTGGAGGGCCTAGCCCCCACTGCATGTTTGCAACATCACGGGGCCCCAGTGAGTGTTCAAAGGTGAAATGGATGAATGACTTTATGCAATGAACACACAGGTGAAACAGTCACTGAATGAACGGAATGAGTCAGTGTAAATAAATAGTGAACAAATGTGTCAGGGAACTGATGTTCCGTTTTGTTTTCATTTGCTTTTGGCTAAAGAGGAGAAGCTGATCAAGATGTCCCCACGTTGTTTAATAAATGCAACAGGCGTAAAAAGAAAGATAATGAATTGTTAGTATTTGGAATTGCTATGCAACCACCCCTTCCCCTAAGGTCACCTACCCACAGGCTTTGCATCTTCTCAGCAGACCGAAGTCAACATAAATTGTTTTGAGTGATTTAGGACTGTGAGGGTTTGATGCCTTTAACCTCCACACTGTGCTGGGAAGGGGGCTGGAAGCAAGTTGCACTTCATAGACCGTGCGGAAGGCTGGCTCTGACCACAGGATGGGAGGGGACTGGAGGGTGGGTAGAGGTCAGGTTGAGGGATGTGGCAGTGATCACGGTGGTTGGTAATGAGGGTCGGGGTGAAAGTCACTGAAGAGACACATTGGCACATATCGGCATCGGGGTGACCTGACAGGGCTTACTGACCAATTGGATGTGGGAAGAAGCCTGGGAAGGGGGTGGGGATTGCCTAACAGATGATGTTGCCGCCAACCAATCCTGCTACCCAGGCTTCTATGGGAAAGAGAGTAATGTTAACACAGACATGAAATGTCAGCGAGCTCTCCTCCTGATTTCACGAACTAGACTGAATGTCTCATCATCACTTAAGAGTGCCCCAAGTCGGGCTGTCCTTCTCTAAAGCCCCTCACGGAAGAACAAAGAGCTTCCTAACCCAATATCTTGGGTCATCTCATAGTCACTCAGAACCTCTTGATTATCTGATTATAAAATAGAAACATATGTGTTATGGCTTAAACTGGAGAACCTTGGGAGGGGGGTTGGTTATTTGTTAAGAATACAGTCTAGCCCTGGCCAGGGGGGCTCAACTGGCAGGAGCTTGTCCTGTGCACAAAAATGTTGGGTGTTTGATCCTGGTCAGGACATGTATGGGAGGCAACGAATTGATGTTTCTCTCTCTCTCTCTCTCAAATCAATAAACATTAAAAAATAATTTAAAAAATACAGTCTACATTTCAACCCTGGGATACATAATTAACGAAGACATGCCCTCAACGGACATTTCCCATTTGTTTTGACGGTCATCCCCTTGTCCAGTGTACAAAGGACTTGTGAGTCCCCACACAACAGTAGTTGTACTTGTTACTGCTCAACTCTTGTAATTAAGGCAGCCTGACTCTCCTGGAAACGTTGCGTTTGGGGAGCCGAGAGAGCCGGCTTTAGGCCCTGGCTTTGCCTCTTTGTGAGGGCGTGACTCTGGGCCCACTGTCGACACACTTAGAGCTTCTCTGTCCTTGTCTGTAAATTGGGGGCCATGAGAGCCGCTGCCTCTCAGGGCTGTTGCGCACACAGAAGGACGGGACGCGCCCAGCGCCTGAGACATAGTGAGTATCAAATCCATGCTTAGCTGAAGAAGTGGTCAAAAAAGTATTTTCTATGTACAATGTTATGGGAACTAAATAAAAATTAAAAACAACAATAATTTTTGTGCAAATGGATTTGAAGTTCTTGCTTGCTCTTTGGGCATTCAGCCAGCCAATGACTGAGAGCCACGGCTTTAACATATCTTGAAAACATTAATTATAAGTGCTCCGTTAGAAACCATCAAGACAGTTCTGTCTACACTGTGAAGGTTACGTTTATTGAAGGCTAGATTGCTGAACCATTGCTGGGTTCAACCCTGCATCTAATGTGAAACTCAATTTTTATTTGGATTTTAAAATGTCGCTAATTATCCAGTCAATATTCCATGCATATTCAAAGACTGGTGTTCATCTCATCTGGAGATACACTTCCCAGGCCTGCTCTTTATGTATTTGATGAATGCAAATGAAATTGGGTCCATAAATTCCCCCTAACAGAGTGCAATCACATTCCTGTGTGTTTCTTGGAGGGAAAGTGCTCTCAGTGAAGTCATGGGAGCCCAGGGGCCACATTCCAGTGTCCAATCAGATGGCCTGAGATTGTGCCTCCCTTCTCCTCCACAGCAGCCCTCATCAGTTTACGTTCTATGTTTCTGTCTTCTCCTCACCAGCTTTGTTTGTCACTTTCCTAACCTCTCATGTGTGGAGTCCCTGAAGACACCCGTCAGCCCTGTTTCTCTTCTCCTACTACATGGTCACGCTGTTCAATGCCACGTGCATGCCGACCAGCCCCAGAGCCACGCCTCCTGTCTTGAGCTCGCCCCCGGGCTCCTGGGCAGGTGCCTCCCGGGTTTCTCGTTTTGTTTGTTGCGCAGATCTCTCCAACTCAGCTGTTCTTCTCCTTCCCTATCTCAGTGCGGGGTGCCCGTCCAACCGGCTACTCAGGCCAGACTGCTGGCTGCTGTCAAATTTTCCATTGCTTCCGACAGCCGCTCCCTAGATCCTATGAATTTGACCTCTGAAATAACTCCCCACCCTCACTGCTCTCCCATTCTAGCCTGTGAGGACCACCTCTGTCTGGCTGCAGGTTTATATCAGTTCAGGGTGACGATGGAAATGTTTTTCTAGGTAATCTCCTCTCTCGTCCTCCTCAATCCACTCCATACACTGTTACCAATAATCGGAAAAATTCATAGAAGACTGTAAAATTTACCAGGAAACACCTTAAGACTCTACTTCTCTCATATTTTGACACAAAAGACCATTGGCCACACAGCTGATGATGCTTAAGTCACAGCCCCTTACTTGCAGGGCTCCTTCCAATATCCCTTCTTTCTCATTTCAAATAAATGTTTCTTTTTGTATTTAACTGTACGGTCATAATTTTGCATCCCTTTTTCTTTCAAAAGACCCCAGAAAATACTGCTTACATCTTTTCTTTGCTCCTGGAGCTACTCTGAGGTAAAGGTCATGCTCACTAACATGACCTGTTCAATGTAGTCTCTCGTTCATCAGTCTCATCTGACACCCCCGCCCCACTTTTTATCTTTTTTACTACGTCATGCTGTTTTATGCCTCTGCATCTTTGCCTGTGACGTGCCTTTTGTCTGCAACATCTTTCCATCTCTCACTGACTCCTGCCAACATATATCTAAACCACAACTTCTATTGGAAAACTTTTCCTCATTCTACAGGACTCAGCTCGCAGGTCAGGAGCCCAAGGAGCCTTTTGGGGTCCTCCCTACCTCTGACCACAGGGGATCCCTGTGCTTCTACAATACCTGGCCCGTCCTTTACCACCATACTGACTATGTCTCCTTGGTGACTGAGGCAGAGCAGAAGGTTGTTGTGCTGTCACTAAATTAACTTCAGTAACTGGGACAAGTTACTTGACCTCAAATCTCAGTCTCTATCCTTATAAACAGGGTTGTTAAACTACGTTGAAGACTGTGGCAAGATTTCAATTAGATTGTGTAAAATAAAAATCCTTGGTAAACATCAAGTGTCATAGTTGACACCAATAGACCTACCTGGCATTAAGATATTTTTAGAATTACAGAAGTGGCCAACTTGAACGAGCCTGTACATTTAAATGAAAACCAGAGGCTACCTATCAGATCAGGATGCGCAGTGTAAGTTATACAGTGATTAAAAGCATGGACTTTGGGACTAGTCAGCCCGGGCTAGTTTCCCGGGAGGAAATCAGTATCTCCTCATGGCAAAGCTCTTCTGGATTGTACGATTTCAGGAACTTTATGTCTAGAAGTGTCTTACTGAGAGCCACAGGGAGGAAGCAGCCTGTAATCTGACTTGGGGACCGAGGTAGGGTAGACAAAGAGTAAACACAGAGACGAAAAGGACACCGTCAAGCTCCCTTCCCAGCTCTTCAGAGCTGGGTGCCCCGATGTGAACAAAAGAGGCTGGCGTGCCAGGCAGCAAACTGGTGAGAAGGGGGTTTGATGGACAAGGTATGTCCGGAAAGTATCAAGCCACACACTGTGGAAAAATACAGGCATTTTTTGAAGAAGACACAAGATACAGGAAACATTGTACCTAGGGCAATGGCATCTCAGTCCCCTTCCAAGTAGGTACCCTGGGACCTCACGCAGTTCTCCCAATCACCATCAGTTGCCCTGTTGAATTTCCTGAATCTCATGGATGGTCTGAAATCTCTTCCCTTTCAAAGGTGATCTTAATTTTGGGAAAAGCCAGAAGTCGTAGGGCACCAAATCTGGGCTGCAGTGGGGCTGCATCCCCTGGGTGAGTTGATATTTTGCCAAAAATCTCTGCATGAGACGTGATGCATGAGCAGGTGCATTGTTGTGATGAAGCTGCCAATCACCAGTTGCCCACAGCTGTGGCCTACCGAATCATCCCTACAGGTTCTGTGGAGGAACGTTCAAGCTTAACACAAACTTTGATGCAGAGTCATTGTTCTACCTGCTCAGTCATTTTGAATGCGACGGCCAAATAGAACACACGCTCAGCCAGCGGCGTCTACTGCCCCCACTGACTAGTACAGTGAAGTTGTCATTGTTCACACATGCACATCCCAGTCCATCTCCTTGGCTGTCAGGTTACAGCGATGTCATGCAAACTATTCTTGTTATATTAAGTGGCTGTACTTTTACCAGAGAGACATCATATATCCAATTATAAACCTCCAATATGTAGAGTTTATCATCTATCATTATACCTCTGTACATTTGTTAAAAATAAGTATTTTAATGTGTAAGTGAAAGAAGATATTAAAAAATGTGAGGTATAATCAAGAAATTATAAAAGGAATTAGACAAAGAACAGTATAGGAAAACAAGAAAGAAAAATGATACTATTTAAATAGGATAAAAAAGCTCAAAAGCAAAGGTTGTGCTTAAGAACAGAATAGACACAGATAATTAAAAAATTAATGAAATGGAAAATAGAAGATTTGGAAAGAAAATCTGAAGAAATGGTCTAGAACACACCTTAGAACAAATAGAATGAAAAAGTGGTAAAGAAATATGGAGGATGTGGTAAGAAGGTCTAACATATATTTAGTGAGGGTTATAAAAAAAGTGTGAGAGAATGTGGCAGAAGTGATAGTTAAGAGATAATAGCTGAAAGGTTTTCATAACAGATTAAGTACACTGATCTGCAAATTTAACAAGCCGAATAAATCTCAAACGGCCTCAGTAAAATGAATCCACAGATATTTAGACACATTATAGTCAAAGGCAGAACATCAAAGACAAAAGGAAAATCTTAAAGATAACTAAAGGAAAAAAAGTTTCCCTTTAAAATTTGAAGCCGTCCTATTAAGACCCATGGCGGATGACAGAATACAGCAAAAAATAGCTTCATGTGAAAGAAAATAACTGTCAACTAAAAACCAAGGGTATTAGAGAAAACATATTTCAAGAATAAAGGTGAAATTAAGGCACTTTCAGAAAACAAAAATGGAGTTTAACCACTGATGGTGCTTCTCTAAAGAAAACTCTAAAGGTTGTTTTTCCAGCAAAAGTCAAGGAAGCCCAGGCAGAAGACTTGAAGTTCAATAAAGACAAAAACCATCTAAGTAGTATCTGTGTGGGGACAGCTAATCAAATATCAGCTTTATTAAAATAACACTACCAATGTAGCAACTTTAAAAAGATATCAATAATCAAGCTCTATTGATAAGAAGACACCGAAGTCATGAGGGAAGGAATGTGAATCAGAGTGTCGCAGGTCTTTGTATTGTTTAAGAGGCAGCTACAGATGCCAGTTAGCTCAAATCTGTGGTTAATTATGATAACATTTTTGGAGTCTCTATTAAATGGAAGAAAACATTGAGTCTAATGTCCAAATTAAGAGAAAAGATCAACAGACAAATAATCAGTTCAAAAGAAGGCCAGAAATTAAATGAAACAAATGAAGAAAAGTCAGACGAACAGAACGCGGAAAATCAATGGATAAAAAATAAATCCAAAGGTAGACATAATTATGTTAAATTAACATTATGAAATGCTTGGGTTAAAAGATAAAATTTCAGCGTGGGTAAAAAACAAATCCCAGGTTTCTACCGTTTTTGAAAGACAGATCTAAAACAGAAGATTATAGCTGGCTTAAAAGGAAAGGTATAGAAAAACATACCAGGTAGCTGCTAGTCAAGAGGAAGCAGGCATAGCCATATTGACATAAACAAAGTAAACTGTAAAGAAAATAAAACAGTCACCTCATAATGATAAAAGGCTAAAGTAGCGATCTCCAAACCAGTGCATCTATGAGGATAATCTCCACACATACAGCAAAACCTGGCAGCTTCCAGGAGATTGGCAAACCCGTCCATCAGTGCAACAGGGGACTCTGAAGACACTTATCTTACTAACTGATAGATATGGAGGGAAAATATTAATGAGGACAATCGCAGCCGTACGAGTTCGAACAAGCTTGAAAGGCGGCATCACGTAGGCACCCTGGGTTGCGGTGATGACTTGGCCCTAGGGACCCTGGCCAGGTTATGTGATCAAGTGCTGCCTAACTTATCTCATCGGTAAGTGGGGAAGATAACAGAGACTCACTTATACATATTTATATGTAGAAAGCACTTAGAAAATTACCTGATGAATAATAGCTCTGTATGTAATAAGTGTTATCTTTTTAATTGGACCAATGGGCATTTACAGGTTACTCTAGCCCAAAATTGTAGGATACATATTCTTGCCAAACACACCCAGTATATATACAAACTTTGACCACAGACTAAGCTTAAAGCAAGGGTCATTCAGGCTATATTCTCTGACCCCAATGTAAAGAAATTAGTATCAATATCAAAAATGTTTTTAGAAAAATCACCCTACCATTGTATATGTAGCAATATAGTTTTAAATAACTCATTCATGAAAGGAGTAATTATTTAAAAAGTTAGAAATATTTGGAGCTGAATAATTAAAAAATAAACCTTTCAAAATGTATGCCATATAGCCAAAAGAGTATGAAGAGGAAAATTTATATCCTTTAAAAATTATTTTATGAAAGAAGATTGAAAACTAGTGAGCTCATTCTCCATTTTAAGAGATTAAAAAACACAGCACACTAAGGACACTAAGCTACAAGAAATAAATGCTTTTTAAAAAGTAAAAAAGTAAAATAAAAAAATGGAATAGAGAGTCAACAGAGTAAAAACTAGATATTTTGAAAAAAATAAAGGAAATAAAGCTGATAGAGAGTAAGCACAAATAAAAATAAAAGAAAGGGGATATTAGTACTAAGCTGAAGATCTTTAAATGATAATAACAGGTTATTATAAACAACTTTATACTAATAAATTTTAAGTTTTAGGTACAATGGAGACATTCTTAGAAAAAATACTAAAACTGACTCAATGAGAATTAAACAAAATATGAATTGCCCTATAACAAGTAAGGACATTTAGTCAAACTTAAAAAACATTCCCTCAAAGCCTCCAGACCTCATGGCATCGCCAGCAAGGTCTCCCAGAGATTCAAGTAATAAATTTCCCATTTTACACAAATTACCACAGATCACAGAACAGAAAAGAAAGTATCTCAATCACTCTGGGGATTGATTAACCTCTATACCAAAAATCCCACAAAGATTTTATTAGAATAAAAGTTATAGACCCATCCCCCTGTGAATATACATGGAAGAGCCCTGAAAAACTTAGGAACAAATAGAATGCAGTCCTATGTCTATATATGTGTGCATAAATATATATATATTTAACAAGGTTCATTTGTCCTGCCCAAGTCAGATCACCTTCAGGAATGAAAATCAGGAAGAGAGTTTAGTAAACTTTCTGGACTGAAATTCAATCCACAAAAAACAATAACATTTGTATACACAGGCAGCAGACAGATGATTTAATTTAATAAATATATTATTGCTAATAACATATTATTAACAACAAAAAAATATAAGGAGCTTAGAAATATATCAACAAAAGATGACCAAGGTCTTTATGAAGAAAATGGGATGGGCAAATATTACAAAGCCTATAAAATCTATAAAAATTGAGACCATGCCTATATGGGTTGGAAGATTCGGGGTCATCCAGAGAACCGTTCTCTCCAGAGTGATCCGCAGAGTCACTGGAGTTCAAATACTATCCCCATGGATTTTGTGGGCATGTAGATTATGTGTGGGAATATTGACAGGCTGATTCCAAAATCTATATGACATTGCAAATGGCAGGAAAAGGGAGAGTCTTCTGAATGAGAAGGACACATTTGATTGGTTGGCTTTTGCAGATATCAATAATTGCTTGCATATAATGATTAAGGCAGTGTGATATTATTCCCCAGCCAGACACATCAACCAATGAAATGGGTCTAAGAGTCAGAATGAATTGTGTGTGTGTGTGTGTGTGTGTGCGCGTGCGTGCGTGGGTGTGCACCTGTGTGTTTGTGTTATCAGCAGACATGGCATTACAGAGCCGTGGGAAGGGAATGGATTTCTAAATCCGTGCTGCAGGATAAGTTATGCATATTAAAAATAAATAAATTAGAGTTCTGTGTCACGGTATATATAAAAATGGGTTTTGGGTTTAAAAATGCATGTGAAAGGTAAATTGATAAAACTAATAAAAGAAAATACAGGGTAATATGTTAATACATTTGTGTGAAAAAAGATTTCTTTAACAAGGCCCATGAGTAAAATCCATAAAGGAAAAAATTAATAAATTCAAAAGACAGCAAAATAAAGGAACACATAATCTTTAAAAATGGAAAAGATATTTATAACATGTATATAATTGAAAAATGATTAGTATACAGAATAAATAAGGAACTACACGTGAGGATGAAAAACGCACGTGACCTAATAGAAAGTTAGTTACAGGACTTGAATGGGCATTTTGGGAAACAGAAGCCGCAGTGACCGACGACAGGGGCCGAGGTGTTTGCTCTCCTTGCTAAGCAGGGAAATGAACCCGAGAGCCATAATAAGATGCTATTTTGTACCCACCAGATGGGCAAAAATTTAAATATCTGACAATAATAAGTTTTGGCAATCACAGGGAACAAGGGACACTGTTACATTTCTCAAGAGGGTGCAAATTGGTAAGATCGCCGCGGAAAACCAGTTGCCATTGCTGAGTGACACGGAAAATGCGCATGGCCTTGGCTCTGCTCTGTCTCTCGTGCACACCCTGGAGAATGTCGCGGGCATCCGTATCTGCAGATGCGGGGCATAACCGGCCCGTAGAGTGCCCCAGGGCACAGCACACTCGGAGAGCTCAAATGCACACAGGACTGGGCTACAAAAGTGCCCCCTGGAGTGGTCGCGCCCTCGCACGTTGCTCAGCTGTGAAAATAAGGGACGCACAGGCCCCCACAGCATGGATGGATCTCGGGAACAGCCCTGAGCCCGAAGTGAAAAACGCCCTCCAAAACCCGAAACAAGCCACAGCTGCAAAATAGCACATTTTGAAGAGAACCAGGTCTGTGGGATTCCATTTGTCTAAAGTTCAAAACATGCAACTCTGCGCAATGACTTTTAGGCACACGGACATGTCATGAAACTATCCAGAACACAAGAGAGTGTTAAACAGAAAGACAGAATGTTGTTCCAACTGGTGGAAGGTGCCAGGACGGGGGTCTGAATGGGTTGGTCACACAGGTGTTTTGTTGTATTTTTACTTTTTATACTTTATGTATATTTTAAGAAGGTTTTATTTATTTATTTTTTAGAGAGAGGGAAAGGAGGGAGAAAGGGAGGGAGAGAGACATTGATGTGTGGTTACCTCTCATGCACACCCCCACTGGAGACCTGGCCTGCAACCCAGGCATGTGCCCTGACTGGGAATCGAACGGGCGACCCTTTGGTTCGCAGGCTGGCACTCAATCCACTGAGCCACACCAGCCAGAGCTCTACTTTCTATATTTTAAGAAAACATATATTTATTCAATAGTTTATAAAAATCACTTTATAGATACTTATAATGCAGGGAAAAAGCAGACATATACATAGCCGATGATGGAACATATTCCAGTATTGCTGAGTACGCGGCAGATGTGCAAGAAGTGAAGCCATTTGTTCCTTGGCATTCTGGAACGCTTCCCGAAGGAGCGGGGGTTTAAAGGAAGTCAAGGCATCGTTGTGTCTGTGGTGAGGGAGAATACCCCGGCTTGTGCGAAAAGAGGGAAGGGAGAGCCTTTTAAATGGGGTAGGTTTATTTGCACTCTGAAGGGGGCATTTCAGAGTTGCTGAAACTTGAGCGTCCCTTGAGACTAGTTAAGCATGAGATGAATCACAGGGTCACATAAGTGGTAACGTGATGTTGTGGTTGATAATGGACTTGGGTTTGACTCTTCTGCCTGCCAACTTTCTAGCTGTGTGACCTTGGAGGAGAAAATTGTATCACCCCGACGCTCAGTGGGCTTCCACATGGCAGAGTTAAGACATGTGCAAACCTCACGGAGTGGTTTGGAGGGTTAAGTAGAAGAATGCATATGACGTGCCTGGAATGTTCTAGTCGACAGCACGCGTGGACCACTATTTTATGGTTGTGGCTGTGGGTGCTGCCAGCGTTGATGGAAATAAAGGACAGAAAGTGCAGGGCGCGGGGGGTGTGAGGGTCAGGTGGGACAGAGGGACCTCAGAGCCAGGGGTGGCTGGAGCCCAGGGGCTGTGGGGGACAAGAGGCCTGTGAGGCCGCAGTAACCAGTAGGGAACACATCTTGAAAGGCCTTATGTGCCAAGACAAGAAGTTCCAACGTGACACGACGACGGTCAGAGGACCCCCTGAAGCGCATTTAACAAGAGAGGAGCACAGTTGCAGAGGGTGTGTGTCGGGTCTTGAATCTAAGCTGTGGCCCTTGATGTGCATCGGCCCGGGGTGGCCATTTTATGGTCAGAAATATCCTACCAGTTTCCTCCGTGCGGAGTGTGGCGTGGTAGGGGCTAGAGGAGGCACCGATGGGACAGGTGTTTGAGAGGCCCTTGCCACACCTGCGCAGGTTATGAGGGGGCCCTACATCCAGGTGGGGAGACTCAGGATGGGACTGACAGGAGCCACATGAATGCTCTGTCTTTGACAGAATCTCTCAGTGGCTCAGTCTCCGAGCTCGTTTTAAATGCAAAAAAGGGAAACGGGGATGCACAGGGAGCGAGTGGGCCAGTGGGGAGGAGGCAGAGCTCAGATCTTATCTGGACGCTTGGCTGTCATTGGAGCTGTTCTGAGCAGGTGCTTCAAAGCCTTAGGTGTTATTCCGCACGCGGACCGTGCCGGTGTGCACACAAAGTGGGCATGCATTATTCAGGTGGCACCGCCGCTCTCAGAGCCTTGGCAACGTCGGTCCCTCCTTCCCCAAAAGCCCATTGTGAAGAATTATAAACAAACAGGATGGAAGCTTTCACAGTCACTTCACTGCTGGCGAGATTCACAGTCATAACAGGAAATCATGCACTTGCCGCAGAAAGACTCTAAGAGACAGTACGGGCGTCATTGACCTAAATTCCAGGGCCCCAGCCTAGACCTGCAGAAGTTTTCAGCAAAGAAATGCTGACGCGAGGCAGATTCAAAGGGTCTGTAACTCTTTCTTCCTTTCCGTTTTATGAGAATTCATTGACATGAATGTTTGCTGACCCTGAAACCTACTTCTAACTTTGCAATCAGCTTCCCCAAGGAGGCGTCGGGGCAAATAACAGCACGAGGGGGTTTGAAAGGCTGGAAGATGCTGGTTTGCTATTTGTGGAGGCTGATGTCATCCATATCATGACCGAGCGAGGTGACAGAGGGACCCAGCTGTGTCCTAAAGGGACCTGCCTGTGCGCAGTGCCCGAGGGGCAGCCTTTCTGACTCGGCCCCACCTCTGACGTTGCTGATGACCGCCGCCTCCCCTGTGCTGGCTGTTTCGAGGGTGAGCACACCTGGGCTGTGACTTATTGCCTTTTTTTTTTTTTGGCAGTTCTATTGTCTTTGCCATGTTCTTACCACTTTGCAATTATTATGTGGTTCTAAAGGGCCTTGGCAATGCAAATTGGGTCATTTTCTATTTTACCAATCAGCTCCTCTAGACGCAGTGGCCAAACAACTGCCCAGGGTCTCAGCGCACAGCTAACGGGCTGAGTTTCCTTAGCTGGCCCGTTTCTTTCCCACTCCAATGGCGCACCCTTTCAGGCCATTTCATTCATGTAGTCACTCGTTCAGCAATAACTGTTTAGAGAGTGCCTGCTACGTGCAGACACGGTGCTGAAGGCTAGAGATACAGAACTTAATGAAATGTGCTTTCGGTTGTAAAATGCTGTCAGTCCAGTAAAAGAGCAGATGGGTTACCTGCCAGGTGTGACACGCTGTGGTAAATGCTGCACGGACGTTTCTAGGGAACCCCAGAGAGGACGCCTGTAACCCAGGCTAGGGTGTTCATGGGACACTTCCTGGAAGAAGTGGTGGACATTGATTTATAAATACCACACTTTGCAGGGTACGACGTGCATTTTTTTTTCTGCCCAAATTTTTGAGGGAAAAATAACGGTGTTCATTATACACAGGCATAATGATGACACACCATGGGTATAATAATTCCATGAATAATGCGTACAAAACCATGAGCATGCATTATACGCGGCAAAAATACGGATAATCTGGGTTCAGTAATATGAAAGAGGAGGGAGAACGATCAGGTCAGAGGCCATCTGGGTTACAGAGAGCATAGCTCCTTGCAGGGGTCATTCATTTTGTTGTGGGCGAAAGGTACCCGTTGTGAATGGCGAGAGATAACTAGGACAATGGGCGACATACTAGGGCAGGTGCCGGGAGCGTGCAGGCATTCCAAACCCTTGACTGAAATCATCGAATCTAAAGGATGATTCCTTGGGGAGGTCACTAGGAATCTCCTTCACTGTCTAGCAGACGGAAGCCTAAAAACGTGACTGACCTGCTCCGTCACAGAGCTGGCTGAGTGAGAGGATGAAAGTTTGAACTCCTGGACCTTCCGGCCCCCGCTTTCTGGCCCAGAGTCTGTGCAATTGACAGCCACCCCCTCAGCATTCCCTTCCCGTAAGCCCGTCACACCTCCCCGGAAGTGGGGTTCCGATCATCCCAATCAGACAGAAACCAGCAGGGTAGGTGTGTAACCTCCTGTCCGACAGCAGGCACCATGGCACTGGCCTCCTCTTTTTGCACCGGGAAGGCACATGGGGCTTGGCATAGCAGGGGTGCATATTGTCCAGGCGAGCAAAGTTGCAGCTCCCAATTCCTCTGTCGCTCAGAGCTCTGGGACCCACTTCCCAGCCAGCACCCGGAGGGTCATTTCTCCACTTGGAACTCTCAGCCCTGCCTTCTGCCCCACCCCCACCCCCTGCTCTGGTGGTCAAGGAGTGTAGCTTTGTTAGTGTGTTTTTAAGACGCATCCCACATATCCGTGGAAGGGAAGAGCTGGCCAAGCTAAGGCCAAGGAGAGTCTCTGCTTGTCATCCAAACACAAAGTCCTGGGGGAATCCCGGAAACGACGGGGGCTGCAGCGCTGCCTGGCTGAGAAAAAGGACATGTGGCGAGATGTTCGTCAGGATGTCCCCTGTGATGGATGAGACAAGGTGCCCCCTTCCCTGGCAGACACAGTCTGAAGCAGGCGTTTACCCTGGCCAGCAGTGCTCGGGCTGAGGTCCAGGCCTGAGGGGCCACGGCAGCTGGGGTGGGCTGCAGACCCCTCAGAGCTGGGTGGAGTCCTGGTCCACCTGTCCTAGCAGTGGGACTCTAGATGTGTGTCCTCATCTATAAGCAGAGCTGTACCTGTCGTCACATTCAGGTCTCAGGGCTGGGGTCAGGGCCACCTTGGACCCTCCTCTGTAGCCAGGGGCAGACAGCGAGCATGCCTCCCGTCGGGCACTCCATACGCAGTGCGTCCTGCAAAACAGTGACCCCTGCCATCAGCTCCCTCTCACCGAGGCCAGAACTGGAGCTCAGAGAGGGGCTGGGGTCACATGGGTAGTGGGTGGTGGAGTGAAGTTGCAATGGAGATACCGTCGGAACCCATTCTGGGGCTCTTGGGCAAATGACTCGGTCTCCCGGTGATGCGGCTTCTGCGCCTGTGAAGTGAGGTGTCAGAGTCACCTGCCCACCTCTGAAAGGAGCGAGAACCACCTGAGCAGACCAAGGTACACTTTCCGAACACCTCACACAGCTTGTCTTTCAATGTTCCGTATCTAGAATGTTCTACCCCAGCCCTACACCCCTCCCCCATTCTCACCTAATTCTTGCCTCTCTCTCTTTTTTTTCACTGCATGTTTTTTCTATCCATTCTTCAGGCTGTGTCCGAGCACCGTCTCAGACAGATGCTATGTCTTGTCACTCCAGCTGCTCACACTCAGAACAAATTCCTTCACCTTATTTCAGGGAGTTCTCTGATGGTCAGGGACATTGAGCGTGCTTTTGTATGTCCGTGGGCCATCTGTAGGTCCTCTTCGGAGGGGTGCCTTCTCGGGTCCTTTGGCCATGTTTTAATTGGGTTGTTTGTTTTCTCGGCGTTGAGTTTTGTAAGTAGTTTATAAACTTTGGACATTAACCCTTTATCAGATGTATCAGTGAATATGTTCTCCCGTTCAGTGGGTTTCTTTTTATTTTGTTGATGTTTCCCTTTGCTGTGTAATGGTGTGCTATTTTAGTTCTCCCTGTGTGTTTTGACTATATTAATTGACTCCATCTGATTACATTAATCATAAGTAATTGAGATGTAAAATAGTTTTCAGCTGAAGTTTTAAAACAATTCTCACAGTAAAGAGAGGTCCCTGTCTAAAGGTCTTGGCCATGCAAATTAGGTCATTTTCTATTTGACCTGGGGTCAAAATGAAGGCCTTCTGACATCTTTCACGACTCAGTGCCGGTTCCCCTACATCCTATCGTGACTTACACTCATTATGTCATTTGCTGCTCGTTCAGTGTAAGAGTGATTCATGAAACTCCAAATTTATAGGGTTTCCTCGATTTATTAAAAGCATATTTTTATTACAATGTTTGGATTAACTTATGAGTCCTTTAAAAAGCTCTGAGAGCTTGATGAGAGTTTAGAGTAAATAACTGACTTTTTTATCTTGTACACCTTAACTTTCCTGGGCTTCATGTGAAAACCAACCTTTAGACCTAGTAGCTTTAATTTTAAAAACATGAATGAGTGAATTTTAAATTATATAACAAATCTTGTTGTAAAAAAATGATACGTATCATAATCATAAATAATATGCGAGCATAAAGGACAAAAGCTTCCTGCCCACACCCAGTCCGGCCGTCTTCTCTCTGGAGGTCATCAGAAGGCAGTCTGTGTCTTTCCAGGACTTTTCTCACACATTTACGTCTCTGCGATTACAGGCACATGTGCGTCTGATTTATCTTATTTATTTTTCCTTATTGGAATTCAACTACGCATTTTGTTGCACAATTGACTTTCACTGATACATTTTGGAAAACTTTCCATGTCAGATCTATCTTCTTTTTAAGTTGTCTGATATTCCACATCATGTGTATACAGTATAAATTTCATAAAATCCATTTCACTCCCTGGGAATTTTTAACTATCATGTATACACATTGAAAGTTGCAACAAACAGCCGTGTATACATAGTATGTAATACACAGGACTGGTTCATAGAAGTGGAATTCCCAGGTGCTTTGTTCTGCTCGTAAAATTCTCATTGTTATTTATTTTGCTACGCACATATCGGTAGTTCGATGCAGTTACCGGTATCCAGTTTGTCGTGGGAGCTTGCGGCCCATGGCCCTTGAACTCTGCATCATTGCCATGAAGCTTTCTTACGTGAGCCCTCCTAGGGCACACAGAATTTATTTGCAAAATTTTCACCTGCGTACCTAAGAAAGTCACAAACCTTTTACAACCTCTACCAAAAGCAGGCTAATTTGCCAATGACCATTTTACTTTGTTTTGTGTTCAATTGGTAAGAACAGTGATTCTTGTTGATTCTGGAGCATTTTCTTCTTTTAAAAATATTGTAGAAGCGGAGGGAGCCCTATGGGTTCTTGCTGCATCTCCATGACAGCTGTGGCCTGAGCTGTGCAGAGCAGTGGTTAGAACATGAGCTCAGGAGACAGGTGGACTGGGTCCTACCTCTCCATGAGGCCCCGGGCCAGTGGCTCAGAGTTGTCATGCCTGTGTCTTGCCACCTCTCAGGCTGCTGTCTCAGAAGGAGTCAACGTGGTCAGGATGGCGACCACAACAATTATTAATGCATTGATTACTGGGGGGTAAATAACAGAGGTCCCAAGCCTGATTTGGGATTCAGACAAAGTTGGGAGGCGAAATCCTGATCAGCTGCCTCCAACAGAAACAATCTTTGGCAAGTTAGCAATTCTCAGATTCCTGATCTGTGAATAGAAAATGTAACAGCGTGTATCTTGCGCAGCTGTTAGGGGGGCTGACTAAAAGAGATAGAGAATGCTTGGCTGCATGCCCGGCAGGTAGTAAGCACTCACGGAATATTAGTTGTCCTTTTTTCTGTTGTTAACATTTTGGGACAAACGTATCTTGTTGTCGCACTTGAGATGGGAGATAGACCTTACGACAAAAAGCTCCCTGTTGTCTGGACCCACAGATGACCAATCGGGCTGGGGGCTGAAAATTCATTATTTTCTGGGGAGTGGAAGAAAGGCTGTGTTTTTCCTGGAAAAACAGAGAATGACTCATTCCTTCTGATCAATGGGGGCATTTCTTGAGAAAAGAACAAAGCAACCCACTGTGGAAGGTGACTGCCTCACCTCTGGAGACTTGGGTTGGCTTTGACACCTCTGCTACAAAGTCCATAGCTTTGCTGAATTAAAAACAAAGACGGAAGACAGTAAACCCACAGTGAATGAAACACACTGTTGGGCGTGACTTCCCCTTACCTGTATAATATGTGCATAAGATAATGCCTGTGACACTTTTGTCAAGGAAATGACATGTGGACCCTCAGCATTGCTTAGACAGAAGTTGGGGACGGGCGCCATGGCAGCTTCCTATGACAACGCAGACTTGGTGGATGCCTGCTTGCTCTCGGCACTGAGCCAGCGACTTCACTCACGGCCTCCGTGGGCGGCTATTTGGGAGAGAGAGAGAGTGATCCTTTCAGCAGCAGGGAGGAACCAGAGCCGCCCCTGAGCCCCAGGAGGGACCTGGAAGGCGAGCTCGCTGCCTTTCCTTTTGTAGGTGATGAAACAGAAAAGGGACTAACACGAGACTAAAGGACGTACTAGAGAAAAATAACATTATTGGATTAAATAGCAATGCTCGTTAGTACAATAAATGCAAGTGAATAAAACTTCCTGTTATAAGAAAAGTATGTATGTGAGGAAAAGAAATAATTTCCAGCTATCTTTTATTTTCTTTTTATTTTCTATATAATCTTTATTACATTTTGTCCTATTACCATCCAGCTATCTTTTAAGTTATACACAGGATGTCGAAAGTAAACAGATTAGAAAAAAAGGCAGTAAAAGTAAACAGTTTAGATAGAACATCTCAAGGAATCTACAAAATATTGCTAGAAATAGTAAGCAAATTCAGCAAGATCACAGGATATACCTCACAAGACAAAAAGAGATAAATTATTTTTTCTATATACCTGTTATGAACACATAGGAACAAAAATTCAAAATACAATACCATTTATAGCCTTCCAAAAAGAACAGTTAGATATAAAACTAAGTAAAACTTATACAGGATTTGTATCCTAAAAACTATATAATATTGAAGAATAAACGAAGAGACATACCATGTTTATGGATTGGGAGACGCAATGTAGTGAAGATGTCAATCATCCATATATTGATATTTAGGCTCAGTGAAATTTCTGTCAAAGTCTCTGTAAGATTTTTTAGTAGATAATGACTAGATTATTCTAAAATTTGTATGGAAAGGCAGTGGGACTAGAATATCTAAAACAATTTTTTAAAAAGAAGAATAAGATAGGCACAGAATCAATCTACCCAATTCAAGACTCATTGTATAGCTACAGTAGTTAAAGCAGTGTGGTGTTTGCAGAAGAACAGGCACATAGATCAATGGAGCAGAATAGAAAACTCGGAAATAGATCCACACAAATAGGTCTAATAATTTTTGAAAATAGTGCAAAAGAAATCCAATGGAGGAAGGCTAGACCGCTTTTTCTACAAACAGTGCCAGTATAGTTGGATGTCCAGAGCCAAAAACAAATAAAACACACACATACATGCACAAATTGACCTAAGTTTTTATACTGTATACAAAAAAAATAAATCAAAAAGAATGAGGGACTTAATGGTAAAACTAAAAATGTTTAAGGAAAAATCTACAGGATCTAGGGCTAGGCAAAGAGTTTTTTGACTGAATATCAAAAACACAATCCTTACAAGGAAAATTGACAATGTAGACTTCATTGGAATTCAGATTTTTTTTGCTCTGGAAAATACATTGCTGAAGAGATGAAAAACCAAGCTACAGAGTGGAGAAAATATTTGCAAACCATGTATCATTAAAAGGCTGTTATCTGGACTATATAAAGAACTTTCAAAACTCAAACATTTCTTAAAAACTCAATTAAGAAATGTTCAAAGACATGATGAGACATTTCACAGAAGATAAATATAGCATAGGGGCAAAAGTAGGCTTACAGTGTTTGTATAGAGAATAATACAATGATTAATAAATACTACAATAATAAACTGGTTCATGCGCTCCCAAAATCTACTTTTGCCCCACACTGTATGTAGTCAACAAACACATCAGGAAGGCTCAGCACCCCTAGGTGTTAGAAAATCGAAATGAAAACCCCAGTGATACATCGCCTATGAGAATGGCTCAAATAAAAGACAGTAGCAACATCGAACGGTGACGAAGATGTGAAGAAGCTTGGGAATGCGACATGGGGCAGCCACCCTGGAAAACAGTTCATCAGTTACACAGGCACCATGTGACCCAGCTGTTGCACCCTTGGGCAATTTGTTCCAGAGAAAGAGAGGCTTACAGTCACACTATGATCCATACACACACGTTTACTGCAGGTTTACTCATATCAGCCCCTAAAAGGGAAGCTACCCAGATGCCCTACAGTGAGTGAGTGGCCGAACTGTCGTGCACAGGTGCCTTGTGATATACCCAAGCACAAAAAGGAATGGGTCGCCAAAATACACAGTAACCTCGGCGGATTGCTAAAGAACTAGGCTGAGTGAAGACAAGGAAATCCCAAGCGGTTACCACACTGCATAACGCTACCTGCAGAACATTCTTGAAATGAGAAATTACCCGATGGGAGAACAGACTCATGGCTGTGAGGGGCTGAGGAGTGGTGGGGGCAGGAGGGGCGTGGGCATGGCTGTGCAAGTTTACCTGAGGGTCCCTGTGATGATGGGAATCCTTGGCACCTCGACTGTACCGATGTCAATATCCTGGTTGTGATATTGTCAACGGTATCGCAAGGTGTTCACACGGAGTGAAACTAGGGAAGGTGTGTATTTCTACTTTTGTCTTACAGCCTTTATGATTTCTTAAAATGGTATGCAAGCCTACAATTATCTTAAAATAAGGACTTGAACAAGCAAATAATTGTCATCTGTATTTTATCTACAGGGGACACATGTAAAGATAATGGCACAGAAATGTTGGAAGTAAAAAAGATTTTTAGGGGACAGTAAAAACACAAGGCAAGGAAAGCTGGAGTAGCAATGTCAGTATCAGGAAAAAAAAAAATACACTTCAGCCCAAAAAGCATCAGGGAAAAATAATTTCATTAGGTAATGATTAAACCACCAACAACAATTCTCTGGGAAGATATAACCATCTTGCATCTGTAAGTACTTAACAATTTACTCTCAAAATAGACAGAGGAAAAATGGCAGAAATATAATAATAATAATGGCAAGTTTCATTTATTATAGGAGATTTTCATGTCTCCTATAGAGAAACTGCTAAGTCAGGCAGATAAAAAATTATTAAGGAAATTTCAAGCAGTAAATATAAGCTTCATCCAATGACATGTGTGGGGAGAGTGACAGAAAACTGGGAAATATGACTAGTCTTGTTTAAGAGCATATACAGCACAACAATTTCGGGGGGCTGATTTTCTTTTCAAAACTTGCAATGATTGTTTTTTTCAGTTTTTTTGAGGTATTCTTGACATGGAAGCTGTGTAAATTTAAGGTGTATAACTTGATGATTTGATACCTTATATATGGTAAAAATCACCACAATAAGTTAGTTAACACATCCTTCGCTCACAGAGTTAACCATTTTTTGTATTGTTGAGAACATTAAGCCTCTACTTTTATAGCAACGTTTTAGTATATAATAATAGGACAGTGTTTTCATGACAGTAACTTTCTTCGTTTCAAAGGAAGGGCCTATGTATCACTTACTGTGACTTTTAGATGTTGTTTCTCCAACAAAATGCTGCCGTTGACGTTATTAGGTTTATTGTTATTGTTGTTCTAATTGCTTTAATGGGTAAAATTAAAATACGCCGTCCTTTTAAAAGTTGCCGCTTGATTCTGATTCTTGAATTCCTCCTGACCCTCCCATTGCTCAGATCGGAGTCTGTGATGATCATGGTTGCTATGGCAACTCATTCCAGGCACTTTTATAAATGCGGTCGCCTTTCCAGTGACCTTGAGGCTGGTGCATTTCTATCCATTTAACAGAAGAGCCAACTGAACCTCAGTGGTCAGGGGGAGCTATCGCTGCTGTGGGCTTTTCGCTTTTTATCCTTTGACTCCAAAGTTCAGGTCACTTTTCCAAGACAACTTACCCTCCCCTTCCATTCCCCAGGACATGTTTGAGTTGGATTTCTTTATGAATTGATGCTCTGCAAATCCCGGGGTCGGAGGGCTTCGTTTAGAAACAGTAACATGGTTTATTTCGGAGGAAAAAAAAAAGTTTTAAGCTCTCTGCCTTAAGATCCTGTCAATATGCCCTCTCAAATTATATGCTTCTTAAGAAAAGAAGTCTCTTTAACGAAAATAGGTCCTGTGCGACGTGTTATTCTTTGTAATTGGACCAAAGATCACAAAGAACATCCACTTACAAGATAATCTGAAAATGAACGAACAAATAATATAGTGATCACCAAATCCTTATTATTTGAAGCCTCTACGCGCCAGGAGGCCCGTTCTCCCCTGATGACCACGCCTGACCCCTATTAATTTTAATAGGAGTTAAGTAGTCACATCAAGGGAAGTATCAGTGAGTGTGCAGAGCAAACCAGCCCCGGAGATTAAGACCTCCGCTTTTGGCTTTCTGCTTAAAATATGACACATCTCCTGATGCTTATCTGCTTCTAATTGTGTGTTGTGTGTGTATGTTTTCCTGCCGTCTTTCTGCAGAGAAGGCAATTTGCAAATCGTTGCTCTCTGCCTCCCGACAAGGAAGAGATAAATTATATGAGAGGCAGTGGCGTTTGGCCTGTTTGATAGCCTTTGCTGATAAATTGAACCGTACCTTCATAATTAATACCCGCGCTTTCCTGAGTGACTCCATTGCACTAAAGCGGGAGGATATCCGACTGTAGTAAAAAATGACTGTTTTGATGCTCCTGGCCTTTCCCCCTTTTGTATTGCTGTCGTCAACAATGTGCACAGGACAGATCTACCCGAGGTTCTGTTGGACTGCGTCAGAAAGATCTCTCGGTTTTATTAAGCAGAAGCTTCAAAGATTCGGCAGAGCCAGGCTTGCTTCTGTGAGCTTTTTAGCGCGGAAGTGACATTTGCCTGCGTTTAAATATGGCTTTGTCAGGCAGTGCTTGCGATCAGATTGCAAGAAAAGCCGGGCCGTTAGAACCTGAAACCAAAGAGAAATAGATCCGCCTTTCGCGCGGCTCTTGAAACAGGAAGCTGAGGGGAAGCCCGAATCAGAGAAACCAAATTAGATTCAAAATTCCTGGGAGCTCTCCGAGAATGCAAGATCAGGAC
This sequence comes from Mormoops blainvillei, assembly GCA_004026545.1. NCBI lineage: Eukaryota > Metazoa > Chordata > Mammalia > Chiroptera > Mormoopidae > Mormoops > Mormoops blainvillei. The sequence continues at coordinate 112,253 of PVJD01002546.1, read as the reverse complement.
GAACATTTTGTCCTGAACAACTAAGCCAAACAAAGCAAGACATTCTTTAATGAGATTTGGTGACGGATAAGCGAGGCCGTGTGCATTTGTGCAAGGCTTCATGACGTCAGAAGTATTGGGCAAACCGGCTCTCCACACTGCCCCCTTCGATGGAGCCGGATTATCGAGGCCGTTTTGCCGATAAGGAAATTGGCTCAGCAAGGGGCCGGGACATCTCAGGGTAGACCTGGGGTCAGAATGACGGCCTTCTGACATCTTTCACGATTCAGTGAGGGCTCCCCTACACCGTATCGTGACTTACACGTCAATACGCGCATACGGGGTGCACACAAAACAGAAAAAAGAGGGGGCCCGTGCCATCCCACTGGCGAGCCCTTCTTCGTTTTCTCCCCTCTTCCCTTTTGGATAACCAACCAGATGACTGGATTTTTGAAGGCCACCCCTCCCACTTCACGGCCACCATCTCTGTCCCTTGTCTGCGCTGCTAATTTGGTGTTCGGCTTCTTGTCACGCTCACCAGCTGTCACTACCAGCAACAGAGCCTCAGTTCCCTGCCCGTTAAGAGAAACTGGGGTGAATCCTCAGGACCTGGAGGGGACAACATTCTGGAGTGTCCCCAGCACCTGAGAGCCACAGTGGCTGGTGACAAGGTGTTCGGGCTTTTGCGAGGCGGCTGAGCTTCGGGAGTGGCCACAGGGAGACTTGGCAAGGCATGTGGCTGAAAACCCAAAGCTGCTCTTACTAAACGTAGTGATTTTTAACTACCTGCTTTGCAGGCATTTTATGGGGAAACTGAAGTAAAGCAAACCGAGACTTCATATTTTTAAGTGCCTTTTAATGAGTCGAATAAACTCATCCATTTCCTGAGATTTCACACCACAAAACCGTCCATCCAACCATCCAACCACACAACCGTCATTGGTCAGGTGCCAATCAGATACCTGCTTTATGTACTAATTTTACCTGCTGTGGGGTTTACTTGTGGATAGAGGAAAGAAGTAACGAACACCGTCAAAACTTTCAGGTGTTGAATGTCTGTACAGAAACATCAGGCAGGTTACGGGGAGAGACAGTGGGGGGAAGACCTATTTCCGAAAGCAGGGTCAGTGACGTTGTCTCTGAAGAGGTGGCCTTAGAATAGCGACTTGGCCAAAGAGGTAAACTATGGAAAGGACTGGGGAAAGAATGTTCTAGGAGGAGGGGATGACAAGTAAGAGTAGTTTAGCGCTACACACCACGGCCCATTGGAAAAAGCGAGAGCATCTTCTGGGACCTCTGAGCCTGAGAAAGTACTTACATGAATGTACATCTATAACCACCACCGACCAGCCTCACGATTTGGGGCAAATCACATAGCCCTCAAATTGTTCCCCAGTTTTGGAAATGAGGGGATAACCTTAAAAGACAATTCTGGGTCACTTCGACTAAAAATCTTGATTTCATGTGAGGTTTGCCTCAAAGACTTTGTAATCATTTTTCTTTCTCATTTCCCCCAAACCTACTTTCCATTTAGATTAGAAAGCCGCGGTGAGCCCCCTTTGGGTTCCAGTCACGCGCACCAGTGGAAGTGTCAGAGAACCGCCCTGTAAGGAAGGAAAGGTGGGACACATTGTGCTTTCTTAACGAAGCATCCTTAGCACAGATACAAAATTATTCTTCAGAATGAAAGCCAGAACGTGGTACCACTATGGGGGAAACTCGTTAAGGGCTCTTACTGCAATAAAAGGATAGAATTTATTCTGAAGAAGACAGTCCATGTGGTGAGGTAGCTCTGGTGGCAACTTTGTGTCCATATTCAGTTGAGATATTATCATGGGAAAAAGGTTGGTATTAACTCTTCAAGTCAGAGTGTTGAGGAGAGAATGCCTGTGTTCTGTCCTATAAAAATATGGAGGGCGTGGGTGTTCAATATCTGGAGTTCAAGATTTTTTTTTTCCAGAGCCAAAAGACATTTACCTTTTCCCTTGAAAAGAAAAATAAAATAAATGCATGATTCTTCGATAATATATTATTACATCTATTAAATCTATTAAATGAAATATTGCTTTATTTTCTGTCAGTGTTTACGGGTTTTGTCCTAAATCTGACAGTTGCAAGAAAGCTTAAATTTGGAACACTTGTTAATGCCTTAGTGCACAGTGATGAAAGCCCTCCCATTGGAGAAAAGGCCACAAATCTTAAGATTAAAAGACTAAAATTCAGGTCGTAGCGCTTCATTTCTTAGCTGTGTGACCTTGGGCAAGTTACTAGACTTGTCTGAACTTTGACGTGGTAACCTAGAAATAAGGGCACCACGCTTGGCCTACTTATTTCACAGAATGAAAAATAAATTTAAAAGTGAATAAGATGACTCTGAGCATCAAAACACTAACTATAGGAAAATGAAGCAAGGGAGATAAAAGAAAAGAAAAATTTAGAAGAGGAGGGAACGGGAGTATAAAAGGGAACTTAACTCCTACTCATTTTAATCCCACTTAGAGCTGGGACCCGAACAGAGGATCGGAGCAGCAGTGGGTAGTGTCCTGGGCCGTCACTCTCTGTATCACATCTAGGACAATTTCCAGAGCCGCACGAGTCCCGCGGGCTTATTTATTGTCCTTTTTGTCTCCCCTTTTAAGGGGTAAATAATCCTCTGAGGTAGCGTATGATATTGATACTAGCCTTCATTCAAACTTCACAGAATTCCCAACGCCTGTGGCATAAAGGCCAGATTTCTCTAGAATTCCAGAGGTCCCATGGTTTGTCATTGATTCCCCTGGCTAGTCTGAGTCTGCTTTTCCTAACCCTCCCTGAAGAGGTGGGCTCTCTCTGGTTCATGTAAATGTAAGAGACGGCGAGAGGGGATGGTGCCCGGACCCTGAGATCTTCCTACAGCCACGGGGAAGGGGCTCCCTGACCCGGACCCGCCTTGGAGATGGCGCCCGTGGGCGAAGTGGACACCGGAAGGCGGGCTGAGGTGCTCAGGGCGGCAGTTTATCACGGAAGCTCATTCTTGAGGTCTCCTCAGCCACCGCAGGAGACAGGCATTGGCGTTTCCCCCCTGGTGGTTTAAAAACCGAGGTTCAGAGCATTGGAATGGCTTAATAAGCTCCTAAGAGCTTATTACGGCAGAAGTGGGCCTAGGGCCTAGGTCTTCAGGCACCGAAAGATGCTCTTTGTCGGCTACATGGTGAAGTTGCGCAGCCTTGAACCCCAGGCTGAAGAGCGTGGGGCCTAAACTGCAGGGTACACAGGGCAATGAAGAATTTTGTTTTGGGAAGCGCTTCGATAAATGTGGGGGCTTGATTCGGTGGCAATAAAATGTTCCGGGAAGGTCAGTCTGGAGGTACCCGGGATCTGATTCATAAGGGCAGCGGTGGGGATGATCCAAAAGAGGCAGGTGCAAGAAATACTTGGAGGAAAGAACAGGCAGTGAGGTTTTCCAAGGTGGAGGGGAGGTCGGGGTGATGTGAATGACCTGGAGCATCCCCGTGCATCACCAAGAAGGAAGAGCCACGCCCACGGGGCACAGGGAGAAGGCCACAGCTATGAAGGTGCGCCCCTGGGGTTTGTGTGGGGTGGACGAGGTTTGAGCTGCACCGTGATGTGGTCCCTCCTGGAGATCGCGAGTGTTCCCCGACCCCCCAAATCAGTGTTTGCCTCTGCAGACGAAAATCCTCACACCTGCATACAGTGGGTGGGTTAGCCATCTCTGTGGGCACAAACCCAGCCAACCGTAAGTGTGCGTGGAAGCTGTGGTACAGCTCGAACCCAAATCAAGGAATCCCCCACGATGCCTAAGAATTAGGGTAGGAGTGGGGTTAAACTCTGGGAAGTGGGCACCAGGTGGCTTTTCGTGCTTATCGGGAGCAAAGCCTTCGTGATGAGCTGAGAGGTGAGCAGGCTGACACACAGAACAAGGAAGCCCAGCCAACTGGAGCTGGCGGGGCCTGTAAGAACGGCCCCGGCAAATACAGGGCTTGGCCCAGTTTCTCCTGGCGGCGGCACAGGCCTGAGGCTGTTCTAGCCCGATGTCAGAACCACCCACTGCCTGTCCGGGCGCCGACGGCCATGCCCACTCAGCGCCCTTCATGACTTTTTCTGTATAATTGCCTATGGAGAGTGAATATTTTGGTCAACATGAACATTTTGTCACTGGAAGGTCAATTTCTCATCGAAACGAAGTCGGTGACCGTTTTGGGAGCTATATCCATCTGACTTTTTCAGCGTGGTTATACAAATCCAGGCGTGAGGGACAGGTGTTCTTCCTCTAGCTGACTACGTTCCCTGAAAGGTGGCAAGCGGAACTGCAAGTTCTGGCCTAGACCGTGATGTCGCCAAGAAGAGCTGGAACCTTCCTCTGAAACCTTATGCTTTTGTCTCAGATCATCATACTCCATTATCTCCTGACTGCTGGTCTAATTCACCTCTTTGTCAATTCCTTCTGGTCAGATCTAGGTCATGTATGTTTAAGCCATGACTTTCACAAGGAAGCAGTGAGCAAAATAAAAATGAATGAAGGAGTGAATGAATGAATGAATGAATGAATGAATGAAAGTTTGCTCACTTTGGTATATCAAGGTCCTCATTTCGATGCCCTGTTTTTTGTGTGTGAAATATTTTTTCTAAAGCCTCGCTCCCACCAAAATAAGCTGGTACAAGCAGGCGTTGTTAAAAACATTCCACTGTGCTCAAGCCACACGGCCCTTTATTAATGACACTTTCAAGCTCTGTTATTGTGCTCAAATTGGCAAAGGGGAGTTCTGCGCTTGCAGAATGTAATTCAAGAACCAATAAAAGTTGATTACATACATATGAAACGTATGGACTGGGGGCAGGAGTCTTGGATGGATTACAAAGCGGGTGTCATGTTTCCCATTCTGCATGGGGTTTTATGGGAGGCCCGCACGAAGCCACAAACATCCACATCGTCCCTTTCACTGAACATCATGTAAACAGAATCATGTCTCATTCAAAAATACATCTGCAAGATCACAGTTCAGAAAGAGGTCTCGGGTTTATATCGACTTTACTCTAACTGTAATTAATCAGGAGGTACGATAGGCTATCTTTAACTATAAAGAATTAAAATAAAATAGGCTGTTAGTTCCCTGATGGGGGATGTGGCAGCTGGAGATGCATGATCTTGGGGGACGCGGGTATCTTTTTTACTTTAAAACCCATGCAAAAATAAAGCTGCATCTATTTCCCTCCCTCCCCACCTACACATTATGTCATTTACTGATAAATATTGAGAAGGCTTTTTTAAATTGAAAAACAAAATGCCTCGATACTCCGCTAGTTTCCTTTGGAGCCTTGGCCACCAAAATAGGCAAGCCTTGCTCCAACCCGTGTTGAAACACAGCCACCTCTGGGTAGCGGCATGGCAGCTGTGAGCCAGCCCCACACGGCACAGCTGGTTTTGAACAGGAAATGAGGGAGACCTTCTCCAGGGAAAACTCCGGGGAGTTTTTGGTGAGCAGAATGCAATTACCCAGGCTGGCAGTGTGCCAGCTTAGGATGGTACGCGCCTGACTGCTGCAAAGGCATCATGGGGCTCTCTCCCACAAAAACGGGGTTTTCAACAGAAGACAGAATGAGAATAGAATTACGATCATCTTAATCACTGTAAGGTAATTATGATTATGTTAATAACTATGATATTTTTTAATAAAGATTCTTTCACTTTCCAAGGTTGAGAGTGAACACTGGTGGACTCAATGGTCGAAAACAATGGATGGATAACAAATGACATCTCATGCTGGTGGGGGCATCTTAATTCACTTCTCCAAACTTAGTGACGGGTGTGCACGGATTCCTTAGTAAGTGCCGGTCACTGTTGGACTGGTCAGAATTTGACCTGCTTTGGCCAACAAAGAGCAGAGCTAACCCACAGTCTCATGAGCTCTTTCTAGAGCCTGCATTTACTTTTGAGAGTTTCCCGAATCCTTCTTATAACCATTTCTTGTGTGGCCACATTGCAATTTGAAATTATGTGTGCTTTTATTACTCCCACTTTACAGATGAGAAAACTGAGGTGCGAAGAGATGCCCCAGCTGTTTGCAGTCCGACACCGGTGAGTGTTACAGGGATGACGCCACTTACGTCCCTCCACTCCACCGCTCTGGCAGCAAACACTTGAATAATACATAATTCTTCCCCTCTAAAAATGCTAATTTATGTTTCTAACATATTTTTAGTGCCGGATTTGAAATTATGTAAGATGTAGTCTTGAAGTTGGAGCCATCAAAAAGTTCAATCATGACTAGTTGGCTAGAAAATATATTTGATAATAAAAATTCAGTTCAAAAAAATGGATTACATAATCCGTTTTTGCTAAACATAGCCTGTGAGAATCTAATGAGAGTCAACTCTGAAATCAATCACTCAAGAAGTGAAATTGTTAAAGTTCTTGCGAAGTAGTTTCCTGATAAATGGCATTCTTTGACGGCGCGTCTGCGTAAATACAGCACACTCTCTCATGATTGATCCTCAAGAATTTTGAGTCATTTTAAAACGAATATTTCATTTTTATATTGATATGCGGTCACCAAGAATGACACATGTGGATTCAAATTCCAGTTCCACCACTACCTGAATGACCTTGAATGTGGTCCTTCATTCGGGAATGAGGCGTCAGGAGGTGGACTGGGTTGACATTATATGCATAGCTAGGGACGATTAAATGATAGATATGACAATGTTCAGGATGACATTGGCCATACAGTGTGTGCTTCAGAGCTTAAAAAATAATTTCTAATAGCTGTGTATCATTATCTACTTTTAATTAAAATAAAATACTAAAAAAATTGACAAACCACATTTCTTGATAAGTGTATTAATTTTCAGGATTGTCCCTTTAGATTTAATTTGGATTTTTAAGTTGAAAGACTGAATGAACTAAATGATATTCGGGATTTGAAGATACAAAAGTCATTAAAAAAATAGAAACAGGGTCACAGCAGAGAACTGTTTTAAATGATCGGTGAGCCAACGCACTTCATGTCTATACCAAATATTATTTGCCTAATATTTGTTAAATGCCTACTAAAGGATAGACATTGTGGTAGGTGATGAGAATATAAAAATTTTAAAGAGAAATAAAGTGTGTGCTCTTTGATCTCACAAGGCTTGTAGAATAATGGTTAAACAGATGTGGAGACAAAGTATTTTCCTGTAATAATTATTTTTATTTATAAGTGATGGTAGGTGAAGATCGAATCCCCTTGGAGACTCTGTTAAGGCTTCTCGATAACCTCCATCGCCTCGAAGCATCACAGGTCCTCGGCTGCTCATCGATGGTTAAGCCAGGCAAGGATGATGCTGGGTGGTAGACCTGGCTTCCTCAGATGTTTTAAGTCTTTCTTAGTAGCGTCCTCAGCTAGGAGAATCCATGCACAAACCCAGGAATCTGGTGTATAAATAATGTAATACTGCTTTCTGATATAGACCCTGGGCGTGCTGGTTCAAGTCTTCAACGCCACGCCTAGCCTGTGCTAACGGACGCATGCTTGCTTGTTCCCCTTCTCTGCCGGGCCCAGCAATGTTACGAATCTACCCAGAAGTATGAGTTAATGTCATGCACCCATTAATGCGCTTTGCAATGTGCCCAGTGCTCCAGATTAAAGCCGGAGGGGAGACAGGGCTTCGGGACCCTGCCCAGTCAGAGTCGCCACCCTCATCATCTCATCCCGTTCTCATCGTGGCGGACCAAGGCCAGCGAGAGACACGGTAGAGAAGGAAGGGAGGGAGAGAGGGGAAAATAAAATTGCAAATCTGGGGGGCGGTTCCCAAACATCAACCAAAACCTTTGTCCACAATTACCCATCTCCATCTTCAGCATTCCTACCCCAGGTCTCCTTCCCAGTTAAATTGGCTGCGTGTGTCGGTTTCTGCAGAAACACATTCCCCCACCTCTTGACTAAGCTACAGTGACCTGCCTGTAAATGTAGAATCTAAATTTCTTTCTTTTCATTGTGTGATGTATGACCTTCAAGAAAATTGCAATGTTCATTATCTATTTTATTTAAAACTAGTCCTATCTAATTCTTGAAACCTATTTGGAAGTTGAAGAAATACGGTCTGGCTTAAATTGCAAAGTGATTTTGTCGAATGCCTAAATAATAACCTGTTCAAAGAAGAACGCGGGACGAGAAGGCAGTGGGGTTTAGTGTGTATTCTAGCAGGGTTGTTGTGCAGTCGTGGGAAGTCCCTGGTATTTTTCGTTTTCCAGTGAAAGGACCGGACTCTGAATCTCTTGTAGAAATAATGACTCATCACGCTCAGATAATGCCTTCGACCCTGATGACTCACAAAGTCATGATTGGCCTCATACAGTTTTCAGATCATTTCTTGATTTCATGAGAGTCTCAGGCTACAAAAATGACTGGCATTCACGCTTTTTTTTCACAACCTGTGGAATACTGGAAGGTCTCAGTATCCCCTTTCGTTTTCTGGACTGAAGGGGCTGTCTAATAGCCTCACCGCATTTGCGTAGTAGTCTTCTTATCCCAGGTTAGTCTCCTTATCCCAGAAAACTGAGGCAGCAATAACGTGTGTGACAGGAACACACACACACACACACACACATATACACACACACCACTGGAGCAAATGACGTCACGAGGGCATTCCCTCATTTTTTTATTCTTGAGCATCTTAGGAATCAAGTATTGACTTGTAACTCTGGTAGGATATGGTGAATTGGGAAGCGAAGTCTGACTTGGGAACAGGATTTATGTAACACACACGATTTACGTAACCTCTTCTGCGCCAGTAGAAGAGGTGGTGTTCAGACGCAAGGGTCCTTAAAAAAGTCATCTGCCTGCCTTCCGTTTCCCTGTTCCCTTCCGATCCTCCTCCCCGGAGCTCCCAGCTCCAAGCGCCTGGAGGCCGCCTTTCACATCAGGCAGCGAGCCACACCCTGCACCCTCACCGTGAGAGCGCACCATATTTTTCATTTCTTCAACTTGCATTGGCAATCTGTTTGAGCATAATTTACACATTTACACATTTTAGAGAGCAAGGCACAGTCATGCAACTTAATTCCAAAAAACATAAGCATTGAAGGCTGCCGCTGCACATTAGCTTCGCGAAGCATATGAGCGCCCCGCCAACCCCCGCCAAGGCACACGCCGGCTTGGGGTCAGCATCAAGAGGTACCTGGTGTTTGTCGTTTTCCAACAAAAATTCTCTGGAGTGGTCATTTAGAGAGCCCTATTTGGTGGACCTTTAACTGCCGGTGTGGGGTGAGCTAGCCTTCGTCCAGGGTGCTGCCTACCTTCTCGGCCTGCAGGTTCAGTAATATCCTACAGACCCTAGGAGCTCCGCGGAAGAACTCGCTTCTGCCAGGAGAGCAGGTTTTTAACCCCGCCCCCTCCCGTTAAATGTGACGTGACTGATTCATCCTCCCACGCTGGCTATTTCTTTTAAATGGGCTTATAGAGCCCATTTTGTGTACAAACACAAAAACTTTTGTTTTTTTCTGTTGGGGGCAACTCTCAGTTCTTCTATTTCCAGCCTGATGACATTGAAGGTGGATTGTCCCCTTCTGGGACCCCGTTTCCATTTCTATAAAGAGAAGGAGAAAGAGTTCTCCCATAATCTTCTGGTAAGGAATCTGTGACAAAATGAAAACAGAGCGCCGGCGCAGTGAGCCCTCAAATGATGTCGCTCCTCCCCCTCCCCGCCAAAGGGAGGTGGCGCTCCGGCTAGTAAAGGACAAGGGCAAATCATTTGCGGGACAAAGTGTGCCTTGCGTCTCCAGAGGAAGGCCCCTCTGAAAGACACTGTTTGTGACCCCCTCTGACAGTTGTCTTGCTGGGTAGAGAGTAATTGAGTTTCCGCCTAGTCGATTGGGTGGCTTCCTTAAAAGTAGTGATTAAGGCAGATTTACTGGAGGGCAGGATGACATTTATATGGACTGGAGGCATTTTCCTGTTCATTTTGTTTGGGGAGTAACCTTTCAGAAAGGGTAGATTTAATTTAGGGAACACTTCATTAAGCGGGGACGTGATCACTTGAAGGAATATTCTTACAATGAAAAATGCCATCATCTCAGAAGGGTGTGTTCAGTCTTAAGAAATCTGACAGTTAAGGGAATTGAGGATTTGGGGCGGGGGGTGCTTCTTTGAGTTGGCTGTTCTTGGATTTCTTTTCTTTCTTGCATTTTTGTCCTGTTTTGGGTTTTGAATAATTGTGGCGTAGGAGTACCTGTTTCCTACTATTGGACATTTCTGATGAAGTATAAATGACTAGGGTCCTATACATGGGGACACTTTTGGGTGCTGATCAGTACATTGAATTTGCTCAGAGACGGATCGATCTTCCCCCTCCCCGCAAAAATCCGCCTTTAGGACTGGAGCTATTTGGAAGTCTTTTAGGCTGGTTGTACACCGACTGAGTGGGAGACTTGAATGTCTAGCAGACAATGTCAGGGAATAGGACTGACTTCATTACCATGGGAGCCCCAGTAGCCTGGGGAATAAGACCCGCTTGAACAAAAGCAGCACTTCTGTACTGAGCCTGTCCTTCTCGACCCTCACAGGGCAGAGCACAGAGATGCTTTTCAATGGTCTCTGAGTGGCCTTGGGCAAGTCCGCAGGCCAGAGAAGGTTTTTCCTGTGTTTTCCATCCTGGCGGTGTTTCCCTCGCTCCCTCTCTTGGTTGCTTAGGTGAGTGTTCTCTTCAGGTTCTTCGGACCCAAATCTCCGAAAGACGGTTCGAAATGAGGACATCTCTTCAGTTCTCTCTGTTGAACTCAGGGCGCCGCCCAAATTCCGCGGGCAGCTTCCACGTTTCCCCTTCGGGGACGCACGGCTTCTAAAGCCGCCCCTATTCCACTGTGTTTAGAGCCCAGTGTGAGCTGCCTTAAATTGTATGTAAAAACTGGTTATCTCCCGTTGCCCTGAAACGGTCTCTGGGCTGGAAAGACTTCTCTAGAAGCAGGCCAAAGGCAACAGGTTTTCTAACAGCACAATCCACCCAGTACGCCGAAGCACTGTGGTTTTAGAGCATTATTGGTCAGAAAACAGCCTGGAAGCAAGCTTCTAAATCTCGTGACAAATTAAAATATTCATAAAATAAATCTATCGTTCAGGGTATGCTTTAAAAATTATTCCAGGCAAAAGCTACCATTTTTTTCCCTCTTTCAAATTTGCAGACATTAAAAAAACCCTGGAAACAGAGGAGATGCTGTAAAGCAGGAACTCGTACAAGCCCATGGCAGGAGGGTGAATCGGTATAATTTTTATGAAAGGCAATCTGCCAATATGCGTCAGGAACATTAAATATGTTTGTGCCCTTTGGCCTAGTAATTCTATTTCCAGGAATCCACTCTAAGAAAGTAATCCAACAAAGATAGCTATTTTCCATGAATCGGCTTATTTAAGCATAACTGTAATTACAGCGAAAAAAATGGGAACTACAAAATGCCCCCAAACAGGTGAATGATTAGGTAAAGTATTGTATATACATATTAAGTTATGTAAATAAATAAAATTTAATGATAGAAAAAATGTTTATTGTTGAGGTTAGGGGAAAAATGCAGTGAATTCAGTTCTAAAAAATGTGTATGCAGAAAAGATGATGAAAAGAAATCAGGCCAGAATGTTTATTACCGGTTATCATCTTGTCTTGGGTTTACAGGACTTTTTTCCTTCTCTTTATACTTTTTTGTATTGTAAGCATGAAAAAAAAAATCAAAACATTCTAACCAGTAATCATAATTTGGCTAAAATTGTGTGTGTGCACTTGTGTATGATGAAGAAATGTGGGTTTTTTTCTTTCCTTTTTTTTTTTTTTTTAGAAAAAGAAAATATGTCTAGCAAGAAAGAGGAAACAAAGAAATGGTTGGGCTAAGTTCACATTTTTCAAACCAACTTGTGCTTCTAAAATAAAATGCTGCCTCTCCACACACTGGGTTCCTGGAAGCTGACCAAAATCTGCTCAGTAATATTAACTCCACTTCAAAAAAGGAAGAGAACATATTGAACTGCACTGACTGATGGTCTGGGCGCTTGGAAGAAATCAGTTGGTGAGTACCAAAGTGATGACATGCATGTTTCTATTTGCATTTTGAAAATTGACAGATAATTGAAAAGAATCAGCATATGAAATTGCACAGAGGAAGCGAGATGAAAAGCCCAAGGAACCTCGCCTGTGGAGGCGTCCTGGTGCCCAAAGTCTGGGGACAGAATGTTCTAGAACTGTATATGTCTTTAGCTATCATCTAATGGGCCCTCTGTGTGCTGAGGACTGGGAAGAGCTGTCCCGGCTGTCCAGTCAGTGCAAGGACAGCTTTCCACAATCAGAACTCCCAGTCAGCCGCCCTCCCCAGTTGGCACTGAGGCAGAACTGCGGAAGTCACTGGGATCTACCCTGGTGCCTTTTGGGGTTTCAGAGAACGGTCTCAGTGAGCATTATTAATTTTTTACTCTGTGTATTAGTTTTTAACTAGAAATGGTTGAGACGGGCTTTACACTAAGCAAACACCCAATATGTGTGTTTTTCAATGAGTGCAACAATCTAAGAGCATTTGAAAGGCTGCAGACATGCTCAGTGATTAATTTTAAAAAATTGAATCTGGTGGAAATACAAAATATTGAATTTGCCTCTGTTCTAAAAAAAAACAACAAGTACTGAATAAAGATTTGTGGAGGGAAGGAGGGGCAGAGAATGGGAGGGGGGGACGTGAGGAGGAAGCAGAGAGAGTAAAGAGAAACTTTGCAATAACATGCATCGGGGGTTAGAGCTGTGTAAGTTTAGGCATGAAAAAATAAGTGTGTGAAAAGGTAAACCTGGATTTACTGCCCCCTTGTGCCCCCGGGGCAGGGATGAGGGTGCGGAGAGGCAAAGGGAATGGACCGAGAACAGGGCTTGCGAGCCTGTACTCGAGGGTGCCAGTCTCCCACAAAATGTATTTATTTAGCAAATGTCACCCAAAACAGCTTGGTAGCAGATGAGGTTTATTTAATGGCAGTAAAACAGGTGAAATGCTCCCTACATTTTTTGGTCTCTGTTTATGTTTCTATCAAAAAAAAAAAATTGAACTAGTTACAGCTCTTGAGACACTCAAACAGAGCCATGGCATATATTTGGGAAGTAGCGCAGATCTCACTGAGGAACTGCCTTGAAAATACAAATCTCTCTATTTTCTCCAAACAGTTGATGGTTTTTCTAACCAGAGGACAGGAGCGTCAAATCCGGATTCGACTGTGTTATTTTTATTCCATTTTAGTTTTCTGACTGCTTTCCCCTTCGAGACGTGCCATTGCAATTTGGCACCAGGGGTAAGTTCTTTTAAGTCTTATGTCTCTTCCTGTTTCAGCTTTACTAGGCTTCGTGCCCTCTCAGAGAGGAGAAACACCCACCCCGTCCCCTCCCCAGCCCTTTCATCTGTAACCTTTCTACAAGTAAACGCTAATTGAAAAAGAAAGAACACCACTAATCTTGGAATTTAAATGCATTTAACAAAAGCAATTTCACTCCAAATCGTCGTTTCGCCATTCCCTTTCCCCTAACAGATGTCGAGAAGCTGCAATTCCTATTAAGAACACTTGACTGTTTACGCAGCACGGGAACTTCAGCCCCAGTCTGCATCAATCTAAATGCGCTTCGAGACGTCAGGCCCCCGAAAAGTGCAGACGGTTAGTTGGTTATTTTTAAATGTAATCTTCACATAAAAGAATCACAGCGTTTTCCCTTTCACTTTGTCATCCCTGCTCTTTTGTAACGATGGCATCAAGCCTGGGCCTAGGAGGGGATTTTTTATGACCCGTTCCATTTAAGTTGCTTTGGGCACGAGCTGGTAGATTTGTCAGGCGGCGACTGGAGTTATTCGTTAAGTTTAGGAAGTTGATTGGGAAACAGTGTGCTGTCAGATCTTCTGTAGCTCAAGTGGCTCACACCCGATCGTGTGTGCACGTGTGTCTGGGGTACTCCCGGACTCAGACCTGCAGAGGCGGGGCTGGAGGCCCAGGTGGTGTTACTGGGTGGGGTTCCCCAGCTTGGTCCTGGCTGGCAGGCGGGGGCAAGATGAGCACACGGTCACATGTGACTCTAGGAACCACCCCTACCCCCATGTACTTGGTCTTATCCTTTGAGTATCTTTGTAGATGTGTCATTTGTTTAAAATCTCCTGTTCGGTGCTCGGCATGCAACGTACATAGTTCGCAGGCGTGAGCTGTGGGGTTTCATGGTGCTGTGTTTGCACCGGCTTACGGGGCCCTGCCGTCTTGCCAGCACTGAGCCGCACAATTGGGAATGATAGATTTGCTCAGAGTTCTCAGCGTTCTGCCACATTTTCCCTTTCCAGGTCACTGTCTTTTTTGTTAAAATCATCAAGGACGGAAGGGGCAAGAGAAAACACGGATGAGGCAATAGTGTGAATTTAAAACTGGAGAAAGCGAACGTTCCCTGTCTGGGATGGAACTGGGACAGGTACGTGCGGTGGGTGCGTAGCAATAAATCGACTCCCACAGTCGAGCGTATCACTGTGAACCTGCATAGCAACTGGGGGACAGGGCTGATGTTTGCTTCATTCCATAGACGGGAAAACAGGGCATCTGAACGGTGGGCTTGCCCCCAAAGCTGGTCTCTTTGTAAGAGGCCGGACAAGGACTGAAGCGGGTTGCTGGCAACTTTTCCTCCGGTGTTTCCTTTTCCTAATCTCCTTTAGAGACAGTCATACACGGTAAAGCTTCTGCAGGGCAGAAGCTTGTCGTGATTTAATATTGTACAGTCTCCGGATGCTGCAGCTTCCAGCTTATCGTGTACTCGTGGTCAAATGGTGAACCTCAGCTGGACCTGAGGTTCGCTCGCATTGACTGTTGGGGTCCCAGTCCTGTCTGCCTCTTCGGTGTGCAAGTTCCTGGCAGGTGTCGATTTTACTGGCCTATGATAAAATACACACACGAGCGTGCACACACACACACACATACACATATTTCTGGGGCCTTTGGGGCCTGGCCCCCAAGTCAGTTGGTATGTCTGGTTCAGGATGAGAACAGCCTTCCCTCACCTGTTCTAACTGACTTCCACACTTTGGAGTTCGGTTGTGTGTCTGGGATTCTCTGGGTGAGAACAGGGTTGAATCTGGAGATGGGCAGCCCAGGCCAGTGGGTGGCCTCGGACTTGACCCAAGCAGACCTGGGTCAGGGCTTAACTCTCCAGTAACTTCAGGAAAATGATCTTGTCTAAGACTCAGTGTCCTCATGAAGGTCAGAGTCACAGCCTGCCCCGAAGGGAGACTGCAAGAACCCAGTAGGGAATGTGTGGGGACACGGTGACTTATTTCGTACATGTACAATAAGTTCCATTTTAATTTAGTAGAAATTATAAATTCAGAAATACAAAACAGCAAAGCATGGGGCTTCCTGCTGCGTCTAGTTGTAAGCCTCCCCGTCTCCTCATTTTCTCCTGTTTCTTTCTGTTTTCTGCTCTGTTCTCTGTCCTCTTTGTCTCCCTGTCTTGTTCCTACCTCTGTTCCTGCCTCTCTGCCCCCAGTTCCTGCTCCCCCCCATCTTCTGTCATTCTTTCTTTCCTCTCTTTCATGATTTCCTAGGTCTCATTTTCCCAGCGCTCTTTGCGAACCCTGTTCTCAGACTTTGGGGGGTTCTTGGTGAGAAGTGATAAGGACTGCAGTGCCCCAGAGAGGGGCAGGGCTCAGGCCAGCCTCCTCGGAAGCTCTCTCCAGTGCAGAACGCTAACTGAGGCTTGTGTCCTGCAGGCGCTTCAGCTCTTAGACCCCCCTGCGCCAGCTGGGAGGCAGAGCCCCAAGTCTACCTGGGAGGGGGGCCCCAAGATGCATCTCCAACCTGGGCGTGAGAGCTTCCTGACAGTACACGACAGCAAGTGGGCAGCGAAGCAGGGACGGTGGGGGGGGAGACATAAAGATTTAAAATCTTAAGAACAACTTACTCCAATCCCTTTCTTTTACGGAGGAAGAAACTGAATTTTAGAGTTCAAGGGCCTCTTCCAGATTCTGAAATAAAGGAGAAGGGAAACGCAAACCCAGGTCTCTTGATTCTCAGGTTCTCTGCCTGGCAGTGGAGAAGGGCAAGGGTGGGTTTCAAAGGTGAGAAGGGACGAAGGCCTGCTGAGGGCCTCCTGGCGATTGGAGCCACCGACAAGGCCACGGGCTGAACGACGCGCTCGTTTTAAATCAAAAGGCCGTTTGGGAGCTGCGTGAACTTGAACCAGCCATTCGACTTCTCCAGCTGCTTTGTCTATCTACCCGGCGGCAGGAGAGGATCCAGTTTAAACTCAACTAGCATTTGCGGGCTCCTGCACATTCCGGGCGTTTTGCGAGCAGTAGACCATTCGGTTCTCCCCATCAGCTTCTGAGTTACTTTTTAGTCTCCCGCTTTCTAGAAGAGGAAACTGAACCTGGTGTCCTGCCTGTGTGCTTCCGTTCTCTTCATTCCGGAGACCCAAGCTGAGTGTCGTGGCGGGAAGGAAAGCTTGGGAATCAGATGCCCTTGTGTCTGAATCACTGTTTTTCACTACCTTCTGTATTTCTTCACACTAGGTAATGACCCTGAACTTCAGCTTTCTCATCTGCCCGTGGAGATGAGGAGGCTGGCCTTGCAGGAAGATGGGACCAAGTCAGAGTGTGTGTACGAAGGCATCCAGCCCTGCGTTGGAGGAACTGGCTCTCCAGGGGCAGAAGCAAAAGACAGGCACAGCTGAGTGCCTGCTGGGGTCATTGGGAGCAGGCTCTGAAGGTGGGTGAGCAGGTTAAACGAAGACCCAAGAATCTTCCTACATAAGTCACCCAAGAGAACCACATGGAACCCCCACCAGGACCGAGCCATGCTTCTCAGCTTTGAATCTGTCAGGAGGCTTGGAAAACCGGCAGCACAAACACTATTACCGGCGCGCCCAGAAATCAGGAAGTGCTTAACGAGGCAGAAACGGTGGCCGGAAGAGCAGGGACTGGCTGCACAGGTTGCTAACACTGCCCCTGTGTCCCCGTGCAGTAGGCTGTACCAGGCCCCACGTGGATGAGCCAAAGCAGAGGAACAGGCGGGGGCCAGGCTGGGTGACGTGTATGTTCTGTCCACCTGTCTATGCGTGGCCTTAGAAGAAACAACGAGAGGAACGGAGAGGAGGTGAGTTAACTGTGATTATTTGGATCCTGTGTTCTTTGCTGTTAATCCACGATGCTCACGTCCAGAAGATAAGAAAGAAGGGCTTTGGTAGCATTCAGTAACGTGTCAAGTGCAAGTGCTTCCTGCAGCCTTGCCCATCCCTGACAAGGTTGCGAATCCTTGTGCAAAAATTGAGCCAGATTTTTCAAAGCCGTTGCATGCACTCTGCTGACTTTCAGCTTTATTAAAGATGAAATGAGACAAAAATGAGCGCAAGTCCACTGTTAGAGCCTTCGGGCCCCCCTTCCCCTAGAGAAGGAGCCCCTTGTCGTCGTGGCCCACACACCGCTCACTCCCCGGCCCGCCTCTATTGCCGCCCCACCTGAGGTGCCCTTCATGGTCCATTCCCATCATGCCTTCATTAGAAGTCCCAACCCCTTCAGCCCTGTTGCCTCCTCTGCTGCCTGGGATCGGCAGGGCCTCCGTCCTTGTACTGACTCTTCTTCCCTAAATTGCAACTCTCTCCCCAGGCCCCCTCTTTCTGACTGAGCTTGAGGGCTTCTGAGGACACAAGGGGACACTTTTGGCTTCTCAGCCCCGTCTGGTGCCAAGCAGAGTGCTGTGCACATGTCCCCGAGTTCATGCACCTTTCAAGGAAGCCACAGCCCTCCCGGCCCCTCACGGCAGACTGTGTCCCCTCTGAGGCTACAGCTCGCTCTCTGCTCTGCACATCGGGACCATGTGGCACAGGTAGACATTCTGGCCGGGCTGCTTCCTGGAGGTGACTTTGGGCCAGTTAGGTAGATTCTCTGTGCCTCAGTTTCCTCATCTATCAGATGAAGAGATCAGTACTGCCTGTCTCCCAGGTTGTTATGAGAATTAAATGGGTTCAAGCATGTGACGCATACAACCAGGCCTGGCCGTCGGTAGCACCCAGTACAGGCCAGCTCTTAAATACACAGGACCTGAGTAAGGAGACTGGGAGAGGGCCATCCGTCTAATCTCCACTGATGCAGGTTGAAAAACACGTGTTCAGAGAGGCTGAGAGCCCAGGCCTAGGTCACGTCCACGTGACCAGCCTACGATAGGGGCCCAGCCAAGACCTCTGACTCTTTGCGACATTGAACTTCATCATATGTGTATATGTGTGTGTGTGTGTTGAACTTCACCATGTGTGTATATGTGTGTGTGTGTATGAGAGAGAGAGAGAGAGAGAGAGAGAGAGATGGGTGGGGAGGATGGGGGGGGAGGATGGGATGGGGAGAGAAGCAACACCTGCCTGTTTCCAAATCTGAGCAGATTTCTAATTAGGATAACATTCAGCTATTCTTATGAGAAAATATAAGAACGGAGGAGCTCATCCCTGGGCCTGCTCAGCAGCACACAGCGGCAGAAGGTAATCGAGCTTCCTTAAACCCATGCAGCCGCCTGGCGCGGAATCTGGCACACACTATCTCTGTCGCCCTATCTCTTCCCGGAGCCTTTAGCAATTGCTAACAGTCCTATTTACTCTGTGTACAGACAAACACAGTTACTCTCGCCATCTCACTATTTTTATCTAATATTGAAATTTCTCTCCCTAAGAGGAGCCCTGAATATATTATGATATCGGCTGAATAAATGATGTATGGAATATACTGTGCAGAGATGGTGTTTATGAAGCCAGGCTCTAACTCAAATGGAGGAATCATTTCGTTTTCGTTTGAAAGGAAATTCAATTGGATACATTTTCAAAAAGGCAAAATCATGTTTTGTTAAAAAAAAATGTTCTCGCAAACTTCTGGATTTCCGACCAATATTTTTCTATCTCTCAGTGGGCTAGGCTGTCCTATGATGTCTGGCATATTTTTTTCTGCAGAAATTGGGGCCATCTTCTTGTTTCTACCTACTTGAGGCCTGGCCCCCTCGTAGCATCGTCAACGTTGTTTTTAATGTATAATAGGTCAAAAGCATCCGATAGTGTTTGAGATATTACAAATAATTCTTTCAATATAATTTCAATATTTTGGGTCTTTGAGCAAAAGGGTGGGGGCATTGAAGGTTCCCGCCTTCTGCAGAGGAGGAGGCTAGCCTGCACCCCGCGCAATGTTATCAAGCGATTACTGAGCCCTCAATGGCTTTGTCAGCTGTATTATGTGTTTAATATGCACAACGCAATTTTATTGTTCCTTGTATACTTTGTGCAGGGCAGCCACGGTGATGGTGCTTGTGATGGCATAAGCAATGATATTCTTCACCTATCACAACACCTTAGAGAGTGCGGTTTGATCGCCACAGTCTCCAGTGATACCTTGGGAAACTGAGGCTGGAGAAGAAGGGTGGAGAATTTATGCAAGGCATCATGTGTAACACATGCAGGACTTTGGTTTAGACGAGGGCTTCTGCACCCGGATGTAAGTCCCCTAAGTGGTCTCGAGAGTTATGGGCTGCAGCGGTGTTTGCCTTCTCCTGAGGCTTTGGCCCCCTGTGGTTCCACATCCTGAACCGCAATTTGGCCAACTTTGTTTTCGCAGAACTGAAAGTCGAGAAGATGTTGAGTCCATGGCGAAAGAGATGCTAGTCCGTATTTCTTTATGTCTCCTCACACTGTGAACTTGTCTCCACATTCTATCTCCTCTAAAAGACCAAAAAAAAAAAAAAGAATTCCTACAGTTTGAACAATCACAACAAAACATCCCCGGGGGGATTTCCTAAGCGAATCTTTTCCGTTTTCAGCCAAGGAAAGCAATTTGCAGATGACGCTCAGCAAGGTGGAGTAGCTTCCCAGAACCACCAAGCCAATCAATGACAGACTGAAGACCAGGACTCCGGTGTCCTAACCCGACCCTTCCATTCGGTCCTGCGACTGCTTCCTGGCGAGTCTTCAGCCCATTAGGACAAAGCGTCCCAACCCGCTAATCACGGGCCTCCCCGCTGGTCTCTTAGCTTCCCCAGCTCCTATCCTATTCCTCCCAGAAGATGGCTCATGGGGGGTTAGGAAAGTAGGGTAAAAATCTTTCTTTTTTAGCATCCCAGAGCCTGCTGAGAGCTCACATTTTGGGGCAGCATCCCTCAAAGCAAGAGTCTTCGGTGCAAGCGTGCGGGTGGGTACGAAAAGGTCAAGTTAAGTGTATGAAAATTCTGGCTTCAGCAGTTTCTTTGAAGCAGCGTTTCTTGGTCCATTTAAGGGGCTAACACTTACCATGAATGTCCAAGAGAAGCAAGGGTGAAGTGTTTCCCAACTTATCTGTCTAGAAGTGTTTTTTTTTTCCCCAGAGACTACTTTGTACGGCCAAGGGTTCGTGGTCAGCAAACTGTGGTCCTCAGGTCTATCTGGGTGACTCTGTTTTGTAAATAAAGTTTTATTGGCACACAGGCCTGCTTGCTTGTTGACATTTTCTCTGTGGCTGATTTTGCTCAACAAGAGCAGAAGTAGCTTCTTGCAACAGAGACTTCCCCTGGCCCATTACGGAATAAGGATATCACCCCTTAGAGAATTCTGGATGGGCTCCCCCTCTCAGTATTAATCCCCGCAAGTGTTGGAGCCAGAATAGTTTTCTCCTTCTTAACAGTGGAATGGGACTGGACCCATCTGTAGAAATGCTCACTGCGGACACGCTTTTAGAGTTATAACCTAGACCCCATTTACCTTTCCACCCACAGGCCAGCTATGCAAGACCTGGCATGTAAACGAGACAACCCTGAGATCGGGAAGTTAGCCAGTCACAGAGCAGGACGCGTGCCAGCTGCCGGGTGACCGTCACTTCCACGTGAGGCTGTGTGGGAGAAACTGGGATGACACACAGTGTCTCTGTGGCAAAGTGCATCCTGAGTGGAGGCCCCTTCAAAGTTTCCCCGCGGAAGGAAGAGCGGCTGAGCTTCCACCTGGTGAGTGCCAGTAGTTACAGGGCCCAGCAACTTGGTTTTGCTGTAGGTTTAAATTTAGCTTTATGCTCTTTAATTTTTTTCTTTGTTGTAGATTGGCTTCCAGTGAACTGAATATTAAAAAGATATTACGGAGAGAATCAACCCGCCCGGCTGATTGTTTTCTCCCAAAATGAATGCGATGATGAGCGAACGCTTTCATTTACATAAACAATCTGTTGAAAGGGTCTCACCGAACGCGAGCATTTATATTTGATGACATCCTGATTGTAACCATAAATAACAATATTTTTATTGTCAGGTCATAAACATCATTACTCAGCAGGTTTGAGGTGAGTGGGCACTTAACAGGCCAAGACGGAGATGATGAGGGAGTTTCAGGTGGGCGCTCGGCGACATGGGAGGAGACGACCTGGCCAATGGAATGTGCGCAATAAATGTCTTCGCCAAGGGCTCGTTGGTAAATGTAACGAGGCCTTTGAACCTCCCAGGCTCCCTTGGGTAAATGAAATCTATCAAGGCAGAGAAACAATTTCAAGCCTGTGTCGAGGGAAAAATGTGCCAGGCTCTGTCCTTGGTGAGCACGGGGTTGGGTGGGATCACGAGAGCACCGATAGGCACAGTGGTGACAGTGTCACGTGATGAACGCGTCAGAGAAAAGAAAACAAGTTTCCTCAAGATTTTGTTGTTGTTGTTGTTGTTGAGCTTGTTCTAATTTCATTGTTCTATTCTTTGGTTTTGTTTTGTCTTTTGGCTGTTTATTGTTTAGTTTCAAGTTTTTTAGCTTTAAACCCTTCTATTGAGGTCCAATACAACTCCATACACCACTAACCTGTGGGATGTAGGCTGATGGACTTTTATATATATTCACACTTACCTGAATGCCACCCAGGCCAAGACACAGAACATTCCAGTAGCCTAGAGGTGAGGTCTTTACTTTTAAATGGAAATTGTTGAATTAAACAGCTATTTGAAACCCAAGCATACCCTTCTATATTAACCAGGAAAAAAAGATCATAGAGACAAAAAGAAAAATACATTGAAAAGAATGCTGTGAAAGAGGCAGGATGCCTGGTGGTCACAGGCACAGGGTTTGGCACAGATGGGCATGGGAGAAAACCCAGTCCTGCCATTTATAAGCAGCTGTGGGCTCCTGCCACTAGTCTCATCTCTTGGAGATTCAGTTTACACATCTGTAAAATGCAGGCGACAGCACCCACCTGTGGAGAGGGAGCTGTGAGGCCAGTAGTGGTGGCTGTGCAGGTAACCGTGGTGGCACACATAGAATGGGCCACCCTGGACCTGGCCTGCGGGGAGAGCTGTGGGGACGAGAGTTATCGGGTGAAGACAGCAAAGGCCACACTCTGCAGTGCTGACCGTGGGCGCGACAGCTAAGTGACAATCGATTTACCTGTCACTTAGAAAAGAAAAGAAAATTCATGAAGGAAGAGGGGCGTGCTGGTGATACAGGATCATGCATTGTGGAGGTCACGGTTACTGTAGTTCAAACAAAACTGTGACGTTCAGGCAATTTAAAGAATCTGGGGTTCGTAGGTGACAGAGTCCTGTCTTTTTATTTTTGGCTTCATAACTTCTATGTTCTTTGTCACTTGGATCTTTGTCATTTTCTGGGAACAATGAATGTCAGCCTTGGCTGACATGAGAACGTGAGATTTCAAGTGGCTTCTGAATGAAAAAACATGTTTCTGAACTTGGGGGCAATGTTCTCTTTGTCACTTTGGATCTTATGATGTATAACCCCCAGGTGGTGGTTGATTTTGTGTGTCAACTTGGCTGGGCGAAGGTGCCCAGATAGTTGGTTAAACATTAATTTGATGCTTCTGTGAAGGTATTTTGTGGATACAAATAACTTTTAAATCAATAGACTATTCAGTAGACTTTTGGTGAAGCAGATTGCCCTTCGTAATGCGGTGGGCCTCATCCAATCAGTTGAAGGCCTAATAGAAAGAAGACTGTCCTCCCTGAACAAGAAGAAATTATGCCAGCAGGTGGCCTTTGAACTTGAACTGTAACTCGTTCCTGGGTCTCCAGACTGCTGGCCTATGTTGCAGATTTTAGACTTATAAAGCCCCCACAATCATGTGAGCCAGTTCCTTAAAATCTCTCATGTTCTTTCTAAAAGGGAGAAGGGTGATTGAAGCCCCAATTCTTTTCCTTTAATTCAAGTTTTATCCCTATGGCCAAGTGTCATGAGGAACTGACCAAACATTTGATGGCATAGGAAGGATCTATAATGTGGAGAAAGAAAAGTCAGTAAGAAAAGATAGTTACAAAGTAAGTCCTTGGGCTCTAAGTATTTTGGTTTATTTTCTACACTAATGACTTAATGTACAATATGTGTTAACTAGTATTTGGCTATTCTACAACTGAGATGATCATTTTGTCAAAGGTTGTAGGGTTGATTTCTTTATTTTTGAGAAAAAGTTAGTGTACAGTTTACTAACTTAGATTCCTGGAAATCTCTCCCACGGCCTTGCAGTTACGAAAGAGCTCAGGAGAGCGACTCCTTCACACTGAAACGAAAGACTTAAAAACGGTAATAGCTCTCAATGAAACAGGAGGGGGAAAAATAGACGTTTTGCCTTTCTCTGCTTTCAGAATCAAGTTTCAGTATTTTTTTTCCTCATAAATACCTCGATTATGACTCTTTGGGCTTTTATTCCTGAAAAACAAATGGCTATTTTCTGTAATGATATTTGGTATAGCACCTAAGGGCTTTAGAACACATTCACTAGCATGCTTTCTATTAACGTACAATTAGCGCCCTCCAGAAAAGGAAAATTATTTGTTGATTGCCTCTTTTTGAGTTGAGGCAGCTGGGATGCAGGGAGGATGGCCGGCTTACCCAGCGTTAGAGGCTGCAAGTGGCTGAGAGGGTCCAGAACTGAACTCTCTCTCTGGGTGCTAAGCTGGTGCACGTTTTGGGGCGATAATAAACTGTATGTCGAGTTTATACGCACTGAACAACCAAACTGACGACCAGCGTCCCAATGTGTACAAGCCCCCACCTTGCTTGCTTGTGTTCCTTCCCATCTTTGAAGACTCATCCGGATATGTCTGGATCTTGGAAACTGAAGACTCGTTCCTACCCTGAGTTCAAACTTAGCAGCTGAGTCCCTCCAATAGGCCACAGTGCAAGTGAGCAGAATGGGCGTCTCCCGTTTGGAGGTCAAGCCCTCTCTCCGGCATGTGGGAGGCCCAAGCCTCTTTTCTCTGACCTGCTTTCCCACCTGAAAATGGGAAGAGCAACACTCAACTGGCAACATTATTTGTTATTATTATTATTATTATTATTGCCTATGTGCCCTTGTACAAGGGTTAGCATCAAGTATATATAGGTGCTTAATAAATTAGCAAACAACAAAGGATGCCCACGAAATGGTGTGATTTCTGGCTCAGCTGATCGAGCTGCTAAAAACAGGAAAAAAGAGTAAATTCATGTTCAGTGTCTCTCCCGTCCCAGAGTCTATGCCAAGTGCTCATATCAGTGTTAAGTCAATTCAGCCCCACTTCAGCTTCTTGGATAAGCATTACAGCTCTCGTTTGGGGAGTGAGGGAGTGAAGAGTTCTAGCACCTTCTCAAGAGCGAAGACTCAAACTCAGTCGAGGGCTGACTAATTCTTGTGCTGTTTCCAATATGCCCTGTTTCCCTCCCGTGCGCTTTCCGGCCTACCCAACGCTACTAAAATAAGGACCAAACGTGGTTTTGGTCCTGAGGATTTTTTACGCAACCACAGGGGGGAGAGTTGGAACTGTCAGATGAAAGTAGGTGGAATGCATCTGATCAGCAAGGACAAAAGAAAAAAAAAAACGGGTACACAGATTACGCACAAACAATACTTGCCTTTGAACCTAATTTAAAACTAATAAAGTGGCATAATTTGTGCGATCGTAAAGTGGAACGCTTTGTAAGACTGCATCACATGCGGAAAGGAGAGGGTATCTCCCAGTAGCCCTGAAATGCGAAGGCAACTTCAGAGCTGCATCTCAAGTGGGGTTTCGTGGAATCTTCCGGGCCCAGAAATGGCCTGTGCAGGGAAGTTGTAGCCATCGGTGCCAGCCCGGAAACCAAACACTGGAAACGCAGCCAGGATCGCAGTAAAGACAGACTATTCATCCTGGCTCTGTGACCTGTCATCACGGCAGACAACCAGGTAATTCAATTATCTTTGGCCTTGAACAACTGTGTCATGTGGTTTATGCGCCCCTTTCTGTTGGCCCCGGCTGGTCGTTCAGACCTGGGGTGGGTGGCGTGGCGTGGCTGGAGGGCGACAGCCTTAGTGAGCACGTGGGCAGGAGGCTGAGGAGAAGGACCGGCGCTATTTACTCTGAAAGTGATGGGAATGATCTTAGGGTCCAGAATGAATTGTCCCTGGGGGCCCCCAGGAAGAATAGCATGATTCATTTTTATAGCAACACATTTTACACAAACTCTTTTGTCAGTGGAGAAAAATGTCTTGTCCGACACGATTGCAGGGGAAGTCTCTGCTCTTTTCCCTCCTGGCCCCGATACTCTCATGCCCTCTCTAAGGGCACCTGGAGTGCCTGGCATGAGGGACGGTAATGGGGAGACGGGCTTTCCTAACATCCGAATTTCAATAAGGGTGCAATCGGCCTCGGAAAGAGGACAGTGGTCTTTTCGCAAACACTGTCCTTTGTCCTGAGGCACACAAAATCCCCAAATCCCTCAAATATTTCATCTGAAGATAAGATAATTTTGTTCTAGCCTGGGCTGAAAAAGAAAGAGGAGGAGAAAGCGATCTGTCAGATGTAGCCAGGAAAGTCTTGTTGCTCAGGGAGAAGGTAAATTAAAGGCTTCTATCTTATCTGTATTTCAATTAAAATCTTACTTTTGGTATCCAGCAGTGTAACCCGTTGAAGTCTTTCCAAGGGAAGAAAAATGCCATTTCCGTAGGAGGACGCTGGAGAAATCTTTAATGGGCATTTTGGCATGTGAGACAGGCTACTTTCCACGTGTGGGAGAAATGACACAAACGGTATTTTGGGAGAGATGGGAAGCTATGAAGGCGGAGGCGGGAAGGGCATCCAACACAGCACCCTCGTGAATTCTCACCTGCAGGGCCTTTCCCGCCACCCCTCAGCCCCCCACTGAGCCCTCCTTTGAAGATTTGCAAACCCGCCCCAAGTTCTTAAGAAATCACAGCTAAGAGGGTGCAGGGGAGACGGCCAGAGAAAAGAGTTAGGACCTGTCTGAATATCTTGTCAAAATCCGTTTAAGGTGCTAAATTCAGGGTCAGGTTTTTCTCAGCAGAGGTGATGGAGAGAGAGAAGCCAGTGATCAGATTTAGAGAATGTAACCCAGATGAGTCACTTTTACTGGAACAGCCTGGCGGGACCCTGTGACTGAGACCTAAGGCCGCACGGGCCACCGAAGCCCGAACCAGGTATCGAGCAGTGCATCCGCCAGTCAGCCAATCAATCAGCAGAGCTACGCGAGAAGGGAAACCGTGTGCCCACGTGAAAGCAAGGCAGGTGTAAAATGCGAGTTTCCTAGCCAGGCAGGAAGGAAACCTGGACGAGGGGTTCCTCTGTGCGCGGGGCTGGGCTGCATCATCGCGGGGTGGGTGGTGGCGCGGAGGGGACGGGAGGGGTGAGGAAGCTGGTTCTGGGCTGGAAGGAGGAGGCGTGGCTTCCATTACTGGCTTTGCTACAACTGACCTGGACAAAGGTCAGGAAACTGGCCCTGATGGGAACTGGATCATAAATACCTCAGGCTTCGGGAGCCGCGTGGCCTCAGTCTCAGTGATGCCGCTCCGTGGATCCCAGAGCAGAAAGGGCTGTGGACCACGGGCCGGCGGGTGGCTCAGTCCCGCTCCAATCAAACGTTCCTCACGGACGCGGAGATTTGAATTTCATATAATGCTCATCTCCTCAAATATTTCCCTTTTTAATTTTTTTTCAGTCATTAAAACAGGCAGAAACCACTCTCTGCACTCGGACCATACAGAGCAGACCACGCCCAGGCCGGGCCGGTCGGGCCTGCCAGGGGCAGCTCGCCCTCTTACCTTCCTCCCATCCCAAGGGCCTCAGGTTCGTTGCTCAAGAGGTGACTTAGGGACTCTGGTCTGAAGGGCGAACACTTTCACTCTTGGAGTTCTGAGAGGCAATGCCTAGTCCTGTTCAGACACTTCATTTAGTGGGGGGGAAGAGGGTGGCACCCCTAGTTAACGGTTCCCTGTCGTGTTAACTAGCAACTGTCGTTAGAAGGCGTGATGGGAGAATAACATAAGGAGTAAACTGCCTTATTGAGCTAAGTTTTTTTGTTTTTTTTTTGTACTTACCCCAGGCCAGGCATGGTTCTGGATACCCGCCCAAGTCCTTCACACTTAGATCAGCACAGCGAAGCAGGCATTATTTCTATCACTTGCAAACGAGGACGCGGAGGCCCAGGGATGCGCTAGCTGCCGGGGGCACAGAGCTGATGAGAGGTAGACCCCGACCAATGCAGGCACTTGGGCCAGAGTTGGCAAGGTGGGAAGCGCCCTGTGGAAGTGCCGGCCTGAAACCCGTGAGCCAGTTGGCCTGGCCTCCCAATCAAGTCTCCATCGTGAGCCAGCTGCAGAAACAAGCTTCCTGACCTCTGAGCCTCAGTTTCCTCATGGAGGCCCTGAGCGATCACTGTATCAATTTCATAAAATGAAGGAGAGGTATACGAATCCATGGTCTATTATCGGTACCTAATAAAGTTGGCTGACGTTATCCTTAACTATGAATAAAATGTCCTAAGTTTGTGATGACTTAGTTATGCGTGGTGCTAGACTAGATCCTTTGCTTTGAAATGATTCCTTTCTGACTTGGAGAGATTTTTCTTGAGTCTTTGTGTGTGTGTATGTGTGTGTCTGGATTTGGCAAAGGAGGCCATGCTCACTCCATCCATAAACATCGAGTTTATGGTATTTTAAACAACCTTGAAACGACCTGAGGACTTTTTCCAATGGCCCCTGGACATCTCCCAGGGCTCCTCACGTAGTCCCCGACCGGGTCTGGGAACAAGTGACATGTAGCCCTCCTCAGAGAGTGCAGAATCAGCAGGCTCGAAGGGACCTGGAGGGGGACCTCGCCCGACCCTTCTGTCTCCGAAGGGGACCGCGTGCAAATCCCCGCCGCCAGCACCCTGGGTGTGCAACCACTTCCTCTCACCTTGGGAGGGATCATAGCATCAGCCCAGCTAAACTCCCTCTGGCTTCCTGGGAAAACCTCCCCATTATTTTAGGTAATGGAATTCCTCAGTTGTGAGCATTTTTGTTTTCTTTTCAGTTGGTTTTCAAATCAAGGACAGAGCCCCTTGCCGCATGTCCCCAAGGGCTCCCATTGAAAATGTCAGTGGCTGCTTTTCATTGGCAGGATGAAGTTCAAGTCGCTGTTTTCTGACATTCAGGGCCTTGGAAACTCTCTCTCATCCATACGCATGACAGCGGTTTCTCAGTCCCCATCGCTCCCTTCCAGGCACGTTAAGAAGCACACTTCAGCACCTCAGAAATTGGGACGCACCTCAGACTCAGTGGCACGCGCGGGTGGCACGCTTCCCTCACTTACACCCAGGGCTGTCCTGACGCTGTGTCGTGGCCCGCACGTGTACGCACTTTGAAGGGCCAAGCCGCCTTAGCCACAACTGGGAGAGTCGCAGACATAAAAGTAACCAGGAGAAAATGGCATAGTCCCATTTTAAACCCCCAGGGCTCAGGAGGTTGGGGGGTGTGTGTGACAAACGAGTCAGGTTTGGCAACGCCTCTAGGAAGAGTCAAAACCGGGCCAGTTTCTCCTAACTGCGGAGCTGACCTAAGAGCCCAGCGCAAGTGACCTTAATTCTTTTGTAAATTCTTTTAAGAATTGCTGTATCGCCGATGTTTTTGATGGCAGAGAAAATGACACTATATGGGGAGGAAAAACAATGAAAAAAACACACCCGAACTGAAGAAGTGATTCACAGAAGTTACAATCTGAACAAGTTTAAGACCACCATAACCATAGTTTCCTTTTATCACAAGAGTGATATACGATAAAACTCTGTCTCCTTAACTGTAAAGTATTTCTCCCTATAAGTGTAAAATAAGAGTTCTAAGCGATAAGAAAGCATTGTGCCACAGTTTTATTGTCCATTTTCCCTCTTATTTTTCCTTCATGGTGCACGAGGTATTGTTCCATCTTACGATGGGTGTCATCTTTGAGTCTATAAAACATGGCGTCCTATCCTCACAGACTCTTGGGGATGTGGGGATCGAGGAGGGGGAAATTGTCTTCGCCCTTACGGATTCACAGTCAAGGAGGAGAGGACATCTGTCCCCACGTCCTCCAGGAGTCATCTCCCTGAAGTGCCCCTTCTCGGTGCACACCTACTTCTCCTTCAAGGCCCAGGTGAAATCACACCTTCGCTGAGATACTCCCCCAGCACATGCGTGGTCTCTCACTGCAGAATTAACAGCTTCCTCCTCTGTGCCTCTCCGTGTCTTCCTCATAATCGTAGGTTTGAGCACCAGGTGCTTTGGTTTAAATCCTGGCGTCTGTGCTGGAGCAGGACAGTTAAGGCTGCCCAATCTCAGTTTCTTCTTCTTTATTGTGTGTATGTACCTCACGCTCAGCCTTGTGTGGCCGGCCCGGGGATTTAACTCATTCATAACTGTAGGGCACTTAGAAGAGTGCCTGGCGGAGGGGAAGGAGGGTCGAGCGTCGTCAGGCACTGTGCCGCCACTGACCCGCCCCCTGCAATTTGATTCGCTGTGACGCGGGTCTCTGTGTAAGCTGCCGGAGAGCTGGGCTGATGTGTGAAACCAGCCTCGTTTTACTCCCAGCATGCAGGGCGGCATTTGACTCAGGGTAAGGGGTCGACCATTAAGCCTTTCAATACACATTTATTACATTAAATACGCCATATGAATTAGCCAACGTTCTCAGCTCTGGTCACAGAGAGCTGGGAAAACATTTGTTGACTAAATTAAAGAGCAACAATTCAGTTTGCAAAGAGTGGATGATGCATAGAAGACCACTCTGCCCTCCTTGCTTGGCCAAAGGGCAGAACTCTCTAGAAGTCATCAACTGACAGCAGTCCATGAATTCTGAATGCCGTCTCTGTCATGTTTTCTTTTGTTTGTTTGTTTGTTTGTTTGGAGTCACAAATATTCTCTTTAAAATGACAGCCCGTCTACATGACAGCAAGGAGTTCAACGGTACTTTAGCTCAACCTTACTCTTTTAAGGGGCTATCCCTGACTCTACAAGGACCATGGGACCCTTCATCATGTAAAAGCTCTCCACCTGCAGGAGCTTGGGGGATTTAGATTCCAAGGGACCCGACTTCAGTGACTCACGGACCCTCCCTCCTGCCACCCATTGTCTCAAACATGGAACTCACTTGCAGCCTGTAGCCTTTCTCTTTGCCCAACACGTCCGAGTTGACTCGGACTTCATTTATCCTTTGATCCTCTGTTGGTTCTATTTCGTCTTCTTCATGTCCTTCCTCCCCGAGAATGACTTCCTAGTAGTTCTTGTGTTTGCTGCCGCCAGCCTGGGGATCAGCCTTTCCTTTGACACTCCCATAGGCAACCTCCCTGGTTTCCTCTCACCTGGGAGCGGTGACGAGAAGGTGGTGTGTAGGCATTAGAGTGGCTCACCAAATACTTCCGAGTCTCTACCTTCTGGGCCCAGGGTAAGTTTCTTTCTCAACTCTGTTAGTTGTGGTTAATGAGTTGGGCGCTGAAGAAACATGGGTGGCTTCTAGCTACACTGTTGATTTACACAAGTGTAAAGGCCCTCCAGGTCCCTTCGTCCCTTTGCTTCTGTGGCCAGCACCATCAAGATGGCAACTGACCCTCCAACATGGGTCTCGGAGTGAGAAGGTAAGGTAAGGAGCCCATTGGACAGACACAGAGCGTGAGGCAGGAATAAAGCTGAGTTGCTGTAAATTATAAATACCTGAGGTTTCTTTCTACAACTGTAACCTCTGTTTCCTTCCGGATTATTGGAAAGACCCATTAGCTGCCTGTATAAGGTGGGTGAAATCAATGTGACGTGTTTCGCAGGGCGCCAGGCAAGTGCTTCGAGATCTGTATACCTGTGTCCTGTGGAAGATGCTCTGTGCTGCCAAGCGGTGTGTTGATGAATCAGTTCTGGCATTTATTACGATTGAAAAGTAGCAGAAAGCTGCCTAAAGGAAATTCCACTGTTCGGTGAGTGGGGCTGGGAGTTAGGTGATGGAGGCAGGTGGCATTACGAGCAATTGTGTTTGATGTGGGGTTCGCTTAGATTCATTCATAGTGTGGAGTCGTTTCCAGACGCCCGTCGCCCCTCTGTGTGTGGCAGCAGCGTCTACTATTTCTAAACATATTTCTCTTGGTGACACCTTAATGGTATACAATAACACTGGGCCTCCCTCTTAGAAAAATGGATACTCTCATTTCTCTAAACACTGGGTCTTTACCTCCAACCATTTCCATTTAAATGCAAATTTCAATCACGTCCACCTTTCTGGGTTCCCACATGAGAGCCTATGCAACTGGTAGCAGCCTGAATCCAAATTTCAAGGGGCTAGGAGCTGTTCCCTGTGGGGGTCCGAGACAGGTTTAAATGGTTCCTTTTTCTTTGTCCCCTTGTTGCTGAGATTGGCCCCCGAGGAAATAGTTTGCATCCATTGGGAAGAGTGGCTGGCTAAGTCAGAAGGAAGGATGGCCCCTAGAGCAGGAGATGCATAGACTTAACTATCACATGGAGGCCCGTGAAGTGACCCAGTGGCATTTTAATGTGCCCTGGCTTACACCCTTAGTCTTGGATCCCCAAAGACAACATTAGGGGCCCAGGAACCCCTAAAGGGCTCTGACATGCAATGGCTGCCTGGCATTTCGTTCTTATGAGAGAGGGGTCTCAGGTTCTCAGTGTGGTCCTCTGTCACCCTCAAGTCCTGAGTTGAGTTCCTACCTCCCTGACCTGATCCCTGATCAATCCTTCCTTGCCTGTGGACAGGCTTCTGGGGCCCAGGCCAGGAGGCAACCCCCCGCCCCCAGTAGGGCAGAAGCATCAGCATAACTTTGGGAAGTGTTTGCTAAGCTCAGTTCTTAGGAGGGTAAAAAACGGTAGCTGGGGCCCCCAAAGTCCATCCAGTGCAAAAGCCAGGACCCAGGGAAAGACCACTGGGACTTCAGAAAATTCTGGAAGCTTATCTCTTAAAGGAAAGAACACAAGTTCTGGGACCGTAATGCCTTGGTTCAAACCGAACGACGTTGTTGCCTAACAATGGGACGGTGTTCAAACGCACCGACCCAGACCTCGGTTTCACAAACGTTAATAGAGCCCAGAATGGTGGTTGTACCTCATGAGGCCTAGGTCAGGATAAGTGTGTTAATCATTCAAGGAGGAGGCTCAGGGCAGGGTCTGACCCCCTGGGAGTGCCCTGGGAGGTCCTGAGGTTCAGTGCAGGGTACAAGGCACTGGATGAAGCACTGTGTGGTCCTCTCCTTTGCCAGGCGGTCGCTCCCTCTGTAACGAGCAGAGAAATCCTTCCAGGCAAGAGACCTTTCCTTGCAACAGGATGCAGGGTGCGCAGGGAGGCTGGCACGATGGCCCAACCTGTCTTGAGACCAGAGAAAGCCCATGGGAAGCAGTGTGAAAGAGGAGAAGGGGACAAGCCTGCTATCGAAGGAAAGAAGAAAAGAGAGCTTCTGTAGGCAGCGAACCCACGCGTAAGACTTGGTCCTCGGGGCTTACGGATCCAAAACCGCGTGTTATTGCCATCGTGCACTGGCATAACTTTATTGAACATCCATTCCCTAGTGGGTGGTGGGCTACGTCTGTGTTGGGGCACCAAGGGGGTTCTGGGTTGCATTCAAGGAAGGAGACATCAGGGCCACAGGAGGGGAAGCCCTGCGCAGTGCAGGTGGAACAGCCCGGAGGGGTGTTTTTGTGCCACTTAAATGCTTCTGAGAGCAAAGCTCACCATCTCAACCCGTCCCCTGGTCTCGCAGAGCACTGGCTGCTGGGTGAAAAGGCAGAAAAAACCGAGCTCTACGCAGCAGATAAAATATTGAGCTACACAGATGTGGCTTGGACCAATCATGATGCGGAAAGCAAGCGAGGGTGGGTGGTGGTGCATCTGGAGGCTGGGACATGTCCGTGCCTTGGTCAGAGGACGCAGAATGGGGCTGGTCTTCAGCAGGGGAGGGTTTTAGGTTTCCTTTCGGAGTGTCGTTAAGAGATGAGGGCACAGACGTGAAGGACAGCAGCAGATGGAGGGAAAGGGATTGTGATGGAGCCTGAAAAACAGCCCGATGGCCTCAGAAGGGGCAAATCAGAGTGAATGAGAGGAACACCTGCCTGCGAGAGGTTCTTCTATGGATGACAAATTTCTTTCTTTTCTTTCTTTCTTTCTTTCTTTCTTTCTTTCTTTCTTTCTTTCTTTCTTTCTTTCTTTCTTTCTTTCTTTCTCTTTCTTTCTTTCTTTCTTTCTTTCTTTCTTTCTTTCTTTCTTTCTTTCTTTCTTTCTTTCTTTCTTTCCTTCCTTCTTTCCTTCTTTCCTTCCTTCCTTCCTTCCTTCCTTCCTTCCTTCCTTCCTTCCTTCCTTCCTTCTTTCTTTCTTTCTTTCTTTCTTTCTTTCTTTCTTTCTTTCTTTCTTTCTTTTTCTTTCTTTCTTCCTTCCTTTTGAGGTCATGACTTTCTTAAGAGCAAGAACTACGTCTCTGTGAGACGAGAACGTGCTTGCTACAGGCTTATTCAATGAATGCATGGATAAACGCGTGGATGGGCGAGCGAATTTGTGTGTTTGTGCCCATGAAATGCATCTCCCTTCCTCCTGCCCATCACCACCATCACCAGGTCTCACCTGCTCATCCTTCTCTCAGTGCTGTCCCCCCACCCCGTGACATCTCCTACTGGCTGGCCCCATGCTGTCATTTCGCTTCTGCTCAGATTTCTACCAGTTGACCTCAAGGGGCCAGCTCCTCTCCCTGTGACCCCACTGCCGGCCACTCACCACTACACGACCCCGATTCATGGTGTTCCAACGCACTCACTGGTCGTGGGGACCGGATAAAGTGGCATTTGTTGGATGTCGTGCGTTTGGTGCGTTTGTCCCTCCACCCTGGATTACCGCCTGCACCAGGGTGTGGGTGTGCTCGTATTTGCCCAGAAACAGAGGCTGACCCACGGCAGATGCTCGGTAACTCTTGATAGGCTTTATCAATGACGCATTATCAGCCTTCCTGTACTGCTATTGGTGGGGCACAGAAGCCATTCTAGGCCCTGGCTCTCCACACACATCACTGCAGATCTTTGTGCTTCTGTAAAAATAGATATTGTCACCCCCGCTTGATAGATTAGCAATCTCAAAATGCACATGAGCACAACCATGTGCACACAGAGTTCTCCTTTTAGGACAAAGCCCCTGCAGACCCCGGACAGTAATGGGAAAGGCCCAAACTCTGTGGGCAGGGACCAGCTGGCCGAGAACCCAAGGCACAGGGGACATGCCAAGCAAGCATTTAAGAACACCCCCTTCCAGGGCCAGCCCCAGTTTCCCAGGCCAGGAATGTGCACCGCACGAGGGGGCTCGCTCTCAGCAGATGGGGAGCCCTCCCTGCCGGGAAGGGCCGTGCTAACCGGAGTCAGATGTTGCAGCTTCAAGAGACAGGCCAGTCCCTGTACATTTGGGAGAACTTGAAAGAACTCTGGAAGAGCCATAAATCTTGGCCTGGAGCCTTTTATCAACCTCTAATTTATCATGGTCTCTTAATTACTTTGACTGGAGAAATCGTAATCCATATGTATTGGAAATTTGGTCTGCACTGGCCTGTTTTTCATGACAGGGCAGTTCTTGACACATGCGCTTTAACTTAGAGTGATTCCACTTGGCGGCAACTTGCTTCCAAGTCCCTTTGCTGGTAGCGCTCATTCACCCAGCAGACACCCCACCATCTCCATGGCGCCAGGTCCTGCCCTTGCCCGTGACGTCCAAGGAGGAGTAAGAGGGTTCCAGCCTCAAGAAACCTGATATCACCTGGGGAAAAGAGACAGCCAGATAATTCTCCTCGACAGTGATAAATGACACGGAGGCCAAGTAGAGGGTGTTGGGCAGCCACCAAGAAAAGACATGTGTCTAAGACTAAGGGCATCAGGGGCGGCTGCCTGAAGGAGGCGGTGCCCTGACCTGAGGCTTGAAGGCTTTGGAAAGCAAGGGCCATGCAAAAGGCCTGGAAGAAGGTGATAACATGGAATGTTGGAGAATTAAAATTAGCCGGATGTGGCTAAAGCTGCAGGAGATGGTGTTGTAGGCATGTTGATAGGGCCACTGTGGGACTTCTTCTCTGAGCTCTGGACAACCTGACATGCCTGCTTGATATCTCTGGTCGGTTGATGAGCCGTGACAAACCCAATATGGCCAAAACATGGCCAAACTCTTGCCGTCCTCCCTTGACCCCCTCTTGGCTTCCCAACCTCGCCCATCTTGTTTCTTCCCCATCTCAGTCTATGATGCCACCCTACATCCTCTAGATCGGTCCCCATACCTGGGAGCCACACTTGCTTCCTCTCTTTCCTTAAACACCCTCATCCAGCCTGTCGAAGAGTTCTGCTGGTTTCTCTTCAAGAGACCTTTGCGTCCGTTCCCATGTCATCCCTGCTGCTGCCACCCCACTCCGGCTTCAGCCAAATTGAGAAATTGGGCACTCCTCTCCTCTTTCCTTCCTCCCTCATCTCACCCTTCAGATCTTATACCAACAGTTGGGTCTTAGCCAGCCAAACTGTCCTTCTTGGGTGCAGTGGATTTGGTTTGTTTACGGCTGAATCTTCGGAGCCCAGATCCAGGCCTACACTTTGCAGGTGCTGAGTGAACATTTATTGCCTAAGTGCCAAACATGACACTCTGTCTCTGAAGATAGAGAAGAAGGTCGTGTCGTAGAGTGTGAAGACATGTTTATGCCCCAGCTTGCATTGCTTTTGTTTTCTTTTAGGCTTTAGTAATTTGGTTGGATGATAAGGTCCACTACCAGAGACAACTGGAAGTGCTGTTTGCAGCGTTGCTCAGGGGGTCAATAAATTATTTGGACTTCAGAGTTACCAAGCCATTAATATTACTTTTTAACTAAAACTTCCCTAGGCAGCAAAGGAACTCAAGTTCCAATCAGCAACCACGAGACAGGGCGTCTGTTCCCAGCTAGTGGATCCCAAAGAATCCCAGCCCAGACGATGCCCTCCGAGGGGCTCTGGGGCTACCAAGGACTAGTAAATACGGAAATAATTTGTCGCGACATCTCCAAAACATGTCTTGCATGTGTGAAGCACTGTGTCTTTCTTTCCCAATTATTTAAACAATACATGTTTGTTGTATTGCAGAAATAATCAGGTCACAGTGATAAGTATAATCATGTAGCTATTATTTAAGATTTGCTGCAATGTACCAGGCTGTGTTCAAAACAAGTTACGTCTCCTAATGTTACCCTCACAGCCATCCTAGGAAGCAGATATTATTATACACATTTTTACAGATTGGGAAACAGAGGCACTGAGCAAGTAACAGCTTCCCCAGGACTCTACTGCTGGTAAGTGGATTCAAACTCAGGAAATCTGGCTCTAGAATGTATGCGCTTAATTAATAAGAATAACCAAAACTAATTTTAATCTTATTCACTGTTATGGGTTGAATTGAGTCCCTCCAAAAGTCATAGGTTGAAGCTCTAACTCCTCCTACCTCCTAATATGACTATCTTTGGAAAGAGGGTCTTTAAAGAAGTAATTAAGGAACAATGAGGTCCTTTAGGTGGGTCTTAAACCACTATGAATGGTGTCCTTATAAGAAGAGGAGGTTAGGATACACATTGACACCAGAATTATATGCACACAGAGGGACCACCATGTGAAGAGGAAGCAGAAGGTGGCCGTCTGCAAGCCACGGAGAGAACTGTCAGGAGAAACTCACCCTGCTGACACCTTGATCTTGAACTTCCAGCTGCCAGGACTGTGAGAAAATAAATGTTTATTGTTTGGACCTCCCAGGCTATGGCATTTTGTTATGGTAGCCCCCCCAAACTAATACACCCACCAACATAAACTAAAAGTAATTATGAAGTCATTCAGTCATTCAGCCCACATATACTGGGTGCCTTGCACGTATGTCTGTGACCATGCTTGACCCTGGGTAGACAAAGATACGTTCTCCAAAATATTTATTCAAAGGAATGGATGTGCCTGCCTTTCTGGGCATGGCGCTGTGCAGATAAAACAGGCTTAAAGATGATCTGAGATGCTGACCTAGGAGAATTTCATTCACTCAGCATGCATTTATTCATGTCCCTTTAGGGACTAGGCACTGGAGGATGGAGATGAAAGAGTGGTAAAGGGACCCTGATTCCCAGTCTGCAGGTCAGCCCCATGTGGGTTGCAGAGCTCTGGCCCTGGATCCAGACTTCGTAGGTTCAAGTCCCCGCTCAACCACCTATTGGCTGCATGACTATGGACAAGGTCCCTAAACTCCATGTCCCCATTTTTGACTGTCAGAAGGGTATCAAAAAGCACCCACTGTGAAAGTTTTCTGAAAGGGTATTGCAGAGTTACATGTGTAAAATGCTCACTCTGGTGGACGTCCTGTCGCACCTGCACAGTGATGATGAGTTAGAACGAAACGCAGGAGGGCAGGGCCACCAGTCACATTAGAATTCATTCTGAGTGTCCCTACAAAAGACATTTGAAGCCCTGAGGCTGTACTGGTCACAGGGCAAGGAAAATGGCTCCGTGAGAAGATTTGGTCCTCAGGAGTTTGGTGGTCCAGCATTTCAGCTTCTTTGGGTTAATGTTTTCTGATCTAAAAAGTGGGAGTTCTAATATTTTCCTCATGTTGAGATATTTCCGTGAGAGCGTGGACACGCGCTATCATGGCGCTGAACGTGAGACCACCCTTGTCTTGTCTCCAGAATCTGTGCCCTTGACCATGGGAGGGATGGGGGAGGTGGCACGCAGCTCCTCCGAGGGGAGTGGGTAGGACCCCTGCCCGGGAGATTTCGCAACCCGTTAGGGACAGGAAGGGGGGTGCCTGAGGACTGTGCTTATTAATACCTAGGGGATGAGCTCGGAGAAGCCCCAGAACACACACTCTGCCAGCCCTCCCCTGGCTGGGAACACACAGCCCCGCCCTCCATTTCCTCCACCGTGCAGTGGGAGTCCAGGAAACAGCCTTCCAGATGCCTAACAGAAACAGCAGCGAGCAGATTCTAAAATCCCCATTAACGGAGCACCAGTAAAGCCTGAGATGATGCTTGCTTTTCTTGGGGTTTACTGTCAGTCCCAGAGTCGTGCCTTAGAACAACGTATACTCATTTTCCCAGGCACAAGTCTCATTTTGCACACTAGCCAAGACACAGCAGAGCCTGATTCCACACCTGTGGGGCTGGGCTATGGGCTGGGCATGGACCCGCGGCCTCTCGGGGCAGCACGCTTTAAGGTGACAGCTCCCCCCTCATTCAGGTTTCCTGGTGAACTAGCTCTGGTTAAGGAACAAGAGGACAGAGACATGGATGAGCCTCTAGTTTTACGCCCTCATTAAAGTCGACCCCGGCTCCAAGCTCACTGAAGCCGCCACATTGGCCGAGACTTACTCAGGACCCGAAACGTTGATTCCAGTTCTGTTGCACATGGAGATAAATTAGTGTGACCTGTATAACTTGTTGCAGAAATTGCAGTTGGGGAGGCAGACTTGCCCCATCTCCCTGGCCTGGCTGGGACCTCTTCCCATTGTCCTGAGATGACCCCCTCTCATCTCCTCGTTCTCTGCTATGGGCTTGGAGGCTCTGCCTGCCCTGGCACAAATGTTTCTTTAGAAACCAAAGATGTCCTTCAAAATGGGCTCAGGCTTGGCCCTCCCCTTGGGTACTGGGTGGAATAGTGTCCCTGGACCCTCCTATCCATTGAACCTCGGAATGCAGCCTTATTTGAGCATAAGGTCTTTGAGGTGTGATCAAGTTAAGATCACACTGGATTAGGATGGGCCCTGATCCGCTGACTGATGTCCTCATGAAAAAACAAAGGACACTTGGGTGCAGAGCAGTGCACAGAGGGAGGGTGACGTGAAGACAGGCATGGAGAAGCCCATGTGAGGACAGAGGCAGACAGTGGATGGATGGGTCCACAAGACCAGGACACTGGAGGCGACCAGCAGGCCCCCAGACGCCGGGGGAAGCCTGGAACGGGCTCTCCGCCACAGCCCCAGAAAGAGCCAGTCCTGCCAACGTCTTGATTCCGGCCTCCAGAACTGTGAGAAAATAAACTCCTATTGTTTGAAGCCACCCAGTTTGTGGTCACTTGTTCCGTCTACCCCAGGAAACCAACATGTCTTCTCATTAGCCGATAGGGAGGCGCTTCTGTCCCTGTCGACCTCACTACGGGCCAAGATTTCCCAGGGCCGGGAGACTTCCACTGCCCTCAGCAGTCCCAGCCCTGCCCCAGAGGGCTGTTTTGCACAAACACCTGCGGCCGACGCCCTGAAGGAAGGGAGGCAGGTCTCCCTCACACAGCTTCAGTCTTAGCAACTCGCGTCTCTCTCCCTCTCCCCACAAGTCCCCTGTGCCTCAGCATGACCCCTTTTGACTTCTGAAAGTGTGGTCCAGCTTTCTTAACTGGCAGCTACATTTCAGCGAAACCAAGAGCCCCCGTGACAGGTCAAGCCCGGGGTAAGGCACAGGGAGATGAAGCTGGCCT
The DNA here is from genome assembly GCA_004026545.1 of Mormoops blainvillei. Taxonomy (NCBI): domain Eukaryota; kingdom Metazoa; phylum Chordata; class Mammalia; order Chiroptera; family Mormoopidae; genus Mormoops; species Mormoops blainvillei. The sequence continues at coordinate 72,613 of PVJD01002546.1, read as the reverse complement.
CAGGTTTGGTGGCCCGTCCCTGGTTTCCTGTGTGCTGGCGTCCTCCATCATGAGCCAGACTCTCCCTGGTTGAGGATCCCGCCTGCTGCGGGCCCCAAAACCTGTTAGTTCTCAGGGGTTTTGGATAGGGTACATTTCAATGGGGTGGGTTCTAGGTAATGGGCCTCCGGTCCCAATTCCTATGTATGATGATGGACCTTTCTCTCAGGAGGGAGACCATGCAAAGAGAATCCTTGAGCGGTTCCGGTATCCTACTCAGGTGTCTGTCAGAGGAGAAGCCGGGAGGCTGTGGCAGAGGCCAGACACAGGGGGCAGGTGTGGCCGCAGGCAGGGCGGTGTTTGGAGGCAGAGCCTGCTGGAGATGAGGAGTGCTTTCCCGCCAAGAAGCACTGGAGTGTCTGTAAGAAGCATGACAGGGGGCACAGACCAGTGACAGGGGATGGCTGTATCGGGGGGATAGAGTCTCGAGCAGGACGTGGTTGGTAGGGAGACCTCGGTGGTGGGAGGTCTGGGCAAGCAGAGGTGAGAGGGGATGGGTGGTCCCCAGGTAGGTGACAGGAGGCAGAGTGGGAAAAAGCACAGGAGAGAGAGAGAGAGAGAGAGACCCCTGAGTGGGAGGATCCTGCCCCTAGAGGGCAAGTTCTGCCCCCGCTCCTGACGGTACCTGCTGGAATGGGGGAAGCTGCTGGCCCAGCACACAGAGCCAGAAGGGGGACACGAGGTTCCAGTGTAGGATTTGAGGTGAGTGGTGATGTGGGAAGATGCAAAATGGAGCCTCCAGAAGCCTGGGAGGGACCCACACCCACGTCGGCCTTAGGCTTGGTCTCCAGAGAGCCTACCCAGGGTCCTTAGATCATTCCAGATCAACATCACGAACCAGCTGGGGACGGGGGAGTGAAATGAGCAGAGTTGGGAGCAGAGCAGGGTGTGAGTGCTCATCCAGGCGGGCCATCCAGCTTCTAGACACTTCCTCAGGGCCTGTCTCTGCACAACGCTCTCCTCCTGTCCACGGAGAGTGGGGAGAGAGTGAGGGGCTGGCTGCGCCTGCCACAGTCTCAGTGACCTATGATGGGACATTGTGAGGGATCAAGATGACCCGATTATAAAAGGTGACCATATGATGTCTTAAACCACATGATGTATTGGAAGAGCTGTCTCGAAAACATAGCCAGAAGTGATGGAGGAAATAAGTCACATTAACTTCTTGGTTATTTCCAAGGTGATAAGACTATTAACATATTGAATATATAGGGGATGGGGTAAAAGATGTACAGTTGTGAATATGCAAAACACAGAGTGCATCCTCGTATAATTATTTATTAATTATTGTACTATTTTTCATAAGACCAACTGTAAACCCACTTTTGCAAACACACACACACACACACACACACACACACACACACACACACACACATGCCTCGTAGAATTTAAGATCAGCTCCAAAGGGGAGGCCACGCAGGATATTAAAAGTTTAACGAGGTGCAGTTTCAGAGGTGTTAACATTTGACAACCAGAAACAGCAGTAGCCAAAAACTTATAATCTGAAACAGACGATAAATGATGGGCTGGCTTGTGGCTGGCTCAGTTCTGGGCTGCCGGGGTGTTCTAGGAGGAGAGCAATGAGACCTGGGTTCTAGACTGGCCTACAAACCAGCAAAACGAGGAGCCTGGGCGTCTGCAAGCTGAAACGAGATGATCACGTGTGCCTTGCGGTTTTGTGGCCTGATGGGGATAATGGATGGGAACTTCCGGCATAGCACCAGGGCCATGGTGGGCACCGATGGCAGGTGCTTACAGGGGACCTTGGGACAGGTATCTCCAAGGTGTCACTAGCATTAAGAAGTTTCTTACATCGGGCTCTGGCTGGCGTGGCTCAGTGGACTGAGCGCTATCCACAAACAAAAGGGTTTCCGGTTTGATTCCCAGACTAGAGCGCATGCCTGGGATGTGGGCCCTGTCCCCAGGAGGGGCGTGCAAGAGGCAAGCACACTTTAGTGTTCCTCTCCCTCTCCTTCTCCCTCCCCTCCCTTCTCTCTAAAAGTAAACAAATAAAAAAGAGAAAAAGAAAAGTTTCTTACATTGGGAAGGTGCAGAGGGAGTAGGTGTCAATGGTTCTTACTATCACTCATGGAACTTTCCGTTAATTTGCCTTTGCCAAACTTTAAAACTTGGTCGAATGGATCAGAGGGTAGCAAACTGGACTCAGTCTCCCCTAATGAAATAACTCCATTATGAAGGGGATTTCAGTGGCATTTCTGGACTGTGTCCAGGTGGCTGATTTCTCCAAGAGAGCGGAGAAGGAAAGTGGGTTCAGATGTGTCAGAAATGTAAATGAGGCCCCAGGAGAACTGTGAGAGGAGCCCAAGGAGCTCGCCTTCCCAGTCAGCTTTCTGGATTCTTCTATGACACATGTTACCTGCCCTGCACATGTAGGTGTCGTCTCTAGCTGCTCTTGGGTTGGTTAATGTGCACACTGTCCCCCCAGAAGATTTCAAGGTCCTAGAAGGTGGGCTGCAGCTCCAGCATAACGCGTAATTTTCATGTGCTCACTCACCCTTCCCTTCGTTCATTTACTCATTCACTCAGGTTTTCATTTATTTATTTTTCAGTTCTGAGAAGCACAGGCTGTGGACTTGATCAAAGGCTGACCTGGGCTTGAATCCTACCCCGTTTCTCACTGTGCATCTCATTGTTATTTTCAGGAAGAGAAAACATAGATTTTGTGGGCATGTCCCTTGAGAAGTCCTAACCTCAGCGAGAGACACTGGTTTACAAAGAGCTGGGGACTGATTATGGATTGGGTATGAGTACGCATGGCAGTAAAACTCACTAGGGTGTGTCGGACGTTTGTTCTCTCCTGCCAGACACTCTTCCATGTGCTTCGCCTGTGTTCACATGTTCAATCCTCCGCAGACCCAAGAAATCAGCATGTTTTGGAAGATCTTCATTTGACAGTTAAGTCAGTCCATTTGTAGAACTTTCTGACCAGCTTGGTTTGCTTGAATTCATAACAATGGCTGACGTTGGCAAAACCCTTACCAATGGTCAAACCCTCCCATTCTTACTCGCCCACAGGACCCTGCACCAGATGAAGACACTGAGCCGTGAGGAGTCTAGGAAACATTCCCAAGGTCACTGGGGCTGGAACACGTGTGCTTCTACGTTTTGGGAGCTTTCTGTATCAGCCACTGTCCCCTCAGTGTTTGTCTGGGCTTCATCCAACTAGAAAGGCAGGACACTCACCCTGGAGTTTGGCAGAAGCTCCTCCATTACTGTGGTCTCGTTCAGCTGAGGCAACTCAGCCCACCCTTCCCACGTGCGATCTACGAGCCCCTTTCCACCTCCATTGGGACCTCTGAATTTCTTTCTGGCACCTTCCCACAGCATCCCCTGATTGTTTCTGATCATTTCTGTCCAGATAGGTTTGTTTGCATTTTTTTTCAAGCTGCATCTCATTTCTGACTCATCGTGCCAGCTTTGATGGGTCCTTGCATGAAGGCTCCCCCTTTGATCATGCCCCTGGGCTATTATGATCTGGGATGTCTTTGGAAAACCTTATTAACCTACTCTCAATTCATTAAGGATGATGCAAAATCAGATCCTTCCCACCCTGCACTCCGTGGACAAAACCCCTGGACAACTAAGCATCGCCACTTTTATTACATTTACTCCGTTTCTGAACCTGAATTATCGTCTATGCTCGTCCTCATGACTTTGGCGAATGCCAGTCTCGAAAGATGGAAGTTCACGTGTCTTCTTGGCACTGAACACGGGTACTTACCCTGGCTTTCTCCGTCTGGTTTTATAAACCTACCCAAAGGAAAACATTTCTCCTTCACAGCACATGTTATTATTTATAGGTACAGACACACTATTATTTTATATTATGATTCTGAATCTTTCAAATGTTTCCTGTAGTCTTTGTTCTGCTGTTTCTCTTATTGGAAACTGTCCTTTGATTTACTGCCTGGGATTGTTCTTTCTTTTCTTGAACATTTACTCGCTGTCAGGCATCTGGTGCAAAGCCCTGTGCCTTTAAGGACCCAGACAAGGGCAAGACCCACGAGAAAGCAATCCCACCACAGAGGAGGGGGCCAAGCGGCTTTGCCTGACCTGACCATTTGAAGCCACTGGGCACTTACTGGCACTAGACTGTGGTTGAGGGTCTACCTAAAGGATCACCCTTTGTCCGAGGAGCAGCCTGGCGGGCAACATCCGATAAGCCCCCCATCGAAAGTAAGACTAATGGAACTGTGAAATCGACAAGTGGCAGGACATCCAACTCTAAAACTTTTGCACAGCGAAAGAAATGACCAGCAAAGTGAAACGGCAACCCACGGAGTGGGAGACAACATTTGCAACTCACACGGTGATCAAAGGCCAATGCTCAATGTATAGAAAGAGCTCATACAACTCAGCAGCAAAAACGGTCTGACATAAAAACGGGACAGAGAGTCTGGATACATAGTTTTCCACAGAAGGCATACGAATGGCCAATAGGTATATGGAAAGATGCTCGACGTCCCCAGTCCTCAGGGAAACGCAAATGAAAACCACCGCGAGATGTCACCACACACGTATTAGGATGGCTACCACCATACAGCCGAGCAACAGAAGCGATGCCAAGAATGTGGAGGAAAGAGAACCTTCGCGCACTGTGAACAGGATTGCAAATTGGTGCGGACACTGTGGAAATCAGTACTGGGGATCCTCAAACGATTCAAACGAGAACTGCCGTGTGTTCCAGCAATCCTGCTTCTGGATAAATATCTAAAAGAAATAAAACCACTGTGTTAAAGATATGTCTGCCTCTCCACAGTCATTGCAGAATTATTGCAATGGCCAAGATATATGAATAACTTAAGTGTCTGTTAACAGGTGAATGGATAAAGAAGTTGTTATAGATAATGAAATACTATTCAGCTACAAGAAAGAAGGGAATCCTGAAATTTGTGACAAATATGGGTGGATCTTGAAGGTATTCTGCTGATTGAAATAAGTCAGAAGGAGAAAGACAAATACTGTGTGCTATCATTTATATGTGGAATCTAAACAATTCACGGAAACAGAGAGTGGAATGGTGGTTACCAGGGCTGGGGGCAGGGAGTGAGCGTAATGGGAAGATTGTCAAAGGTACAAACTTTCAGTTCTAAGACAACCGAGGTCAAGGATCTAATGTACAGCACTGAAAGGTGTTTGGAGACTCGATCTTAAATGTTCTCACTCCACTCCCTAGCTTTCTGAAAATGCTTTTAAATAATAGTACTTTCTTCCAAGTGAAAATACTTTTCCTTTCTCTCTCTGTCTCTCTCTCACATACACTGCTATTTTGAAAAATATCTTATTTGGGGACCTTATTATCTATCTCTATTCTGTTTTAAACCCCAGAGCTGTGAGGTTCTCAGCTGTGAGAGGCGGCAGGTGACCCGCCCACTTTCTGGTCCTGAGTCTATCCTGTGCGCTGCCTTGTCATATGCAGAGAGGGAGGCGGTATGATTACTAGTAGCAGGGCCAGTGACTTCATCCATCAACAAACTTGTAGAAAACAAGAACTATGTCCTTTTCTTCCAACCTGTATCCCTAGTGCCTAGGATGGTGGCTGGCACCCAAGAAAAACTCAATACACGTTTGATGAGTGAAAGGATGAATTACTGCATCTCTAACGAAGTTCCCAACCACTCCAATCTGCAATGTATATCAAGCATTTACCTCTTTTAAAAATTGTTTCCATTTAGTCAGCCCCTCCTTTCATGCTCTGCACTAAGCACTTAACAGATAATAACTCATTTATTCATCTTAACCACAAATCTATGTGTTTTTATTAGCTGCGCAATGGCATTGAGAAAACTGAGGCTTAGAAAAGTTAAATATTTTACCCAAAGACCTTAAAAGAAGGAGTCTACACCACAGCCACTTCCTCCTCAAAAGCCCACCCTGTGCTACTTAAAATTTGAATTCTGCCCCCATCGTTCTTATTAAAATTTCTGGCTTGAGACTTCCCAATACCTTCTTGTAGTGGCCAGGAGCGAGGTTTGCTTGCTGGTAACATATGGTACTGTAGGGACTGTATTAGTTTGCTTGGCCTGCTGTAACAAGTACTGGACACGTGGTGGCTTACAACAGGTGTTTATTTTCTCATGCGCCTGCGGGTCAGAAGTCCCAACTCAAGGTGCAGGAAAGGCCCTGCTGTCTCTCCCAGCTCCGGTTGCTACCAATCGCCCTTGGCATTCCTTAGTTCCCAGCTGCCCATGTGCAACTTCTGCCTGTGTCTTCACGTGACCTTCCCCTCTTGGTGTATGTCTGTCTTCAAATGTCCCTCTTCTTCTAAGGATGGCGGTCCCATTGGTTGGATGGATGAGGGCCACCTGGAAGACCTCATCTTGGTGTCATCGGCAAGAACCTCATTCCTCAATAAGATCACATTCATCATAAGTTCTGGGGTCCAGGATTTTAACATATCTTCCTTGGGGACATGATTAAATCCCTAACAAGGATTAATGCTCAGAAGCCACTGTCCCCTGCATGTGTCTTCTGTCCTGGAGGTCCCTTGTGATTTAGGATGGCTGCCAAGCCAGGCTCCTTTCTGCAGCTGCGGCAGTTTGCCATCGCAAAGCCCACAGGCCGCGTGGTTTACATGACAGAAATGCACCATCTCAAAGCTCTGGAGGCCAGAGCACAAAACAACGGGTGTCACCTGAGGGTTGTGAAGAAGGGTGTGTCCTCTGTCTTATCTCCTTGGGGAGAGGAGGTGGCCGTCTTCTCCCTGTGTTCCCTTATTTCCTCTTCCCTCTTTGTGCATCTCCGTGTCCAAATTTGCTTTCCTACAAGGACACCAATTATACAGAAACAGGACCCATTATAATGATCTCATATACACTTGATTAACTTGTAGAGCCCTACCCTCAATCAGGGTCACGTTCTAAAGTCCTGGGGCTGAGGACTTGAGCCTATGAACTGGGCTGTGTGCCACCCAGGCCACGGCAGCTTCCCCCTGAGAAGCTCCTCAGAACGCTTTCCCTTCCAGCTCAGTGGCCACGCTTCGTTCGGTGGCGGTACCTACGTGCAGGGAAGGCTGAGAAGCAGTTTTTTTCGCTGGGCTAATGAATCTTTTATCTCACTGAGGAAAAGGGTAGAATGGACATTGGACACCAAAGTCACATGTAGCCATGTTCTGATGGCTTCTTATTCTTTTCAGCCCCTGGACTTCTGCAACATTGGCCTGTTTGCCATTTCCCCCCTTAGAATTCCCACTGTGACAGTCCCCTCCCCTGGCTTTCCAGGGGCTGAGAGCCCCAGCACTCCTGCCTGGGACACACTGGGCTGGCCCATACCAGGAAGAAAGCAGGCCTGGTGGCAGGGGTGGGGTGACACTTAAACTCCAGTCTCCCAATCTAACACACTCCCGGGGCCAGCCAGCATGCCTGACCTGGTGTCGTGGTCCTGGTTGTGTCCTCACTGGAGCTCTTCTGGACAAGGATCTAGTGATTTGAGAACCGACGGGCAGGACACTGGACTGTAGGCAGTTGTGACAATGCACACTCTTCATACACCAGCAATGCACTTCACCCCAGCACCAGGGGGCTGGGGAGGACACCTGTGAGCACCCCCCGTACCCCCAAGAGATGAGAGGGACTCTGTGACCCTCCTCCTGTGTCCTGGTTCATCCCCAAAGCCCCTCCCCTCCTGGCTGTCAGAGAGAAATGTCCTCCAGCCAGGGTCAGGGTCGAACTGCGTCTAGCACATCCACTCACGCAGAGAGACAGTTTTTCCCATGACTCCACCTTCTTCCCTCTCCTCTCCCTCCAGGGCCTGACCCCTCAACAAGGCTGTCATGCTCAGGACCAATGAGTGGCCCCCCCACAGCCCGCTGTCCTCTGCCCACTGTCTCCCCGGTTCCCACCTGCGCTCCCAGTCTCCTGCTGGACTCTGGGCCCCAGCTGCCCCATCAGCACTCAAGGTCAGCAAGCCCAGCCCTGGCTCTGGATTCTCCCCAGACCCTCGTCTCCTGACTCCTGAGAGCTCCCCAAGCGACAGAGCGCCTTCCGTGCGGAGCGGTGTGGGCGTGACGGTCAGACTGTGTGAGTTCAAATGCTGGAGCAGCCGCCGGTCAGCTGTCCGAACCTGTCAGCCATCTGAACCTGGGCAAGGTGCCCGACCTGGCGGTGAGCGTACTTTTCCTCAACGGTGGCTCACCGAGTGGGGACTGAAACCCAGTGTCAGTGACATTGTCTCCTAGGAAGATAGCACTCCTCATCTTGAAAGCCGGGAGCTTAGTTTCACACCTCTTCTCTCAGCCACACAGTGGCGTTTCAGCTGGTTGCCTAGACCCTAGGGCGCTCCCATCGTGGGATCACCATGTCCTATCCCCAGTCCTCTTCAGAGTAGCCCTGGAACATCTTCCCTGCTCAGGGAACTTCAGGGGCTCCCGGCAGGAGCCTCGCTGCCTCCAGATTTCAGCTCAAGTGCCCCTCCTGGGCCTTCACCACCCTCTCCATGTCTCTAACTGGATCCACCTGGGTCCTGGAGGCACTCCCGGCACTCCAGTGTTCCCCCGCCAGACGTTGTCTCTTCTCCTTGTCCCATTTACACACACAGGAATCTCATTGGTCCTTCAGTACTTCAAACTGCCTGCTTCCAGAAGCATTGGCATTCCTCCTACGGAGCGATTTTCCTTCTCGCTTCGGGACCAGCTCCCTTTGATCCCATAGCCCCTACTCCCTCTTTTCTACCTTGGGTGACTCACCTTTGGGCACTTATACAGTCCCCTTGCTGCACGCAGCAGGGATCCGTTCCAGTGCAGTGACACGTGTGTCAAGTCACTGCCCGACAGTGCCCTCACTCTCACTCATTTGCACACCACTTGCCTTTCTGGGGAGGCTGGAACTCCAGAAGCCCGACGGGGGCTGTGCAGAGCTTGGCCACAGGAGGGGATGCCCTGTGAACGTCACCCAGCTTAGAGTCTCAGCAGGACGTAGCCAGACACACAAGGGGCTGGCACAGGACTGGGGGGCACGGGGGACAGCCAGGTTGCATCCTCTGGGCCTCGCCCCTCTGGTTCCTTTCACCTGGCCCCAGAGACATTGCCGGCCGCCACCTTCTGCACGTTTTGTGCCCAGAAAAACTTCAACCCTCTGCCCTGGTTTCTGCTGGAGAATTTTAGTGAAGCAGTTGCTTTGTGAAAAAGGTTTCCACAGAAATATGTGTGAAACATTTTACACAGAATTTTAAGAGCAAACTCAGAGGGAGTTGCCCTTGGCTGCAAGAGCGGGGTGTTGGGCAGTGCGGTGTGGGAGTTGTCAGGCGTTACCCTTTTTTGCAAGAGCACAGGTGTTGGGGGTCCGTTCTATTGTTCCAGTTTTTCAGGCAAGGACACGGTCATGAAGAGGTCACCCGTATAGAAGACATGGGGGTGACAGTGCTGCTCAAGTCTGCCACCCGCTAGCCTCCATCACTTCTAGGCACACCTGTGTAGTAGACGCCATAAAGCTGGAAGCATTCTGAGACGAAGCTAGAATATTTCTGAAACGGATCGCTCTGAGGACAGACTTCTGAGTCTCGAAACATTGTTTTCCTTCCAGTTTTACTGAGGTATTACTGGTCTTCAGCTTCACATAATTAATGCATACAATTTGATGAATTTGGACATGTGTATATTCCCACGTGACCATCACCACTGTCACCTCCCAAAGTTTCCTGATCTCCCTTTAGTTTTTCTGTTGTTGTCGCTTTTTTTTTTTTTTAGGATGTGGGGGGAGATACAGAGAATTGTTTAGTGGGTATAAAGAAACATTTATGCAAGATGACTAAGTTCCAGAGGTTGTCTGTACAATAAGTATCCTGTCCTTAATAGTTTGTTCAGAGAGTAGACCTCTTGTTAAGCGGTCTTACTCGAAGGATTTTTTTGGCTTGTGTGATGTACTTGATTTATCTCTCCTGACAATAGGCATGAAAAGGTGGGTCACGTGTTGTTCCTTGGTCCTGCTGCTATGGGACTAAACCTGGCAACTTGACCCTAACCTGTCCCAGCTTCTATGCTCCTTCCAGCCCCTGTGGGTCACCACCCCTTTGTTCGTCCAGCGAGCACTCTCTGTTGTCACATCCAAAGCCTCCAGATGCTAAACACCCAGAATCTGGCTGGCCAGCCACTTCCAGCATTACGGGGAAGATCCCGGTAGCCCACGGCTGAAATTAAATTTCAACCACAGCAATGCTTTTAAAAAGAGATTCGTGAGCAGTGTCTCCTTTAATTCACAGATGTGAATAGTGCTTGCAGCTGCTACATATTTGGAGATGGGCAGCTGGTGACTCGATCACTTCCAAATCACACGGAATGACCGATACCATTTTATTTCATCAGCTCCTCTCAGAGCCACGGCGTTGGTCTCAGCAGAAGGGAGGGGGCAGAGGGTGGCTGGGCACCAGAGGCCTGAAGTGTGCCAACGACGAGCAAGGCTTGCTGTCTCCTTCGCCTCATTCCACCATGGGACTGAGCAGCGGCCCCGTTTTGCATATGAGAACATTGAGGTTGGAAGGCCTCAGGGTCCCAGGTCCAAGTTCACGCGGTTCTGCAGTGGCAGAGAAGGGTTCAAGTTCAGGTCCCAGGGGAAATGCTTTTTTTCCCCCCCCTGCTAAACCACATGTCTCTCTTTACATGCTGGCCTGTGCTTCTGATGACTCTGGGACATATTCTGGAAACGCTGGTTGGAGCCATGAGGGAGGGGCTTCGGGGCAAGGACTGGCTCACGGGTCACAAGCATCATTTTTCCTTGGGCTAGAACGAAGTTTTCTTAAGTAAATACTTGAGTGAAAGAGAACCCTTTACTTGGAAAATTCTGGTAATCTGATGCACGTAAACATACTCTTTTCTAAGAGCCCCTGTCACATTGGGGACTGTGGGAAAATTACATCAAGCAAAGAGCAGCTCTAACTGAGAAAGCCCCCCAGGGAGGCGGGCTCAGTACTGATAACCAGTATTCACTGACCGTTATGGTGCCAGGCACTGTGACAGGCACTTGGCCTGTGTGATGTACTCTTTCCCGTCACCCTCTGGGTGTGAGCATCTCCCTGTTGAATAGATCTGGAAACTGAGGTCCTGGTCAAATCATTAAAAAGAGACAAAACAGGGATTCAACAGAAGAAGGTCCGATGTTGGAACTTCTGGTGCCCAGCCACCCTCTGCCCCTCTCCCTTCTGCTGAGACCAACACTGTGGCTCTGAGGGAAGCTGATGAAATAAAATGGTATCGGTCATTCCGTGTGATTTGGAAGTGATTGACTGTCACTCGGTTGTCACTAAGGGTTACTCTCCCCTCCCCCTGTCTTTCATGCTTTCATGCCTCTCACCCCTGCTCCAGCTCCCACTTTCCACCTGGAAAATCTCTGTTCATTCCTCAAGAACAAGAGTCCTTGCTGCCCCTATCTGGAAGACCCTGTAGACCCCGCCCTCCCACAGCTGGCACTCAGGGTTGTCACTTCTTCTGTGGTCCTCAGAGTAACCCCCTCCTTGCTTATGGGTGTCCTCCCAATAGCCTGTGTGCTCCCTGAGGCCAGGGCTGGTGCCTCAGACAACTAGGTCCCAGAGTGTCTGCATACAATACCCAGTGCACGCAGTGGTTTCAGACATACTTCCCTGATGAATGAGCATCATAGTCTTTCTTCTTCTGAGGTTGACTGTGGCCAGGTTCCCTCATTGGCACGTGGAAGGTCCAAGAGAGAAGTCTCCACTGACCCTTAGGGCATCCTTATTGTGTGATCCTGTGGCTTTTCTGAATCTCCAGAGAATGTCTACTACGTATAGCATGGGATTCTAATCCCTCAGTTTATAAATCATCTTCTCATTTTAACGTTTTTAAAGTGGAGTTTCTTTTTCCCTTAATAGTTTGTACTGATTGTGCCTGTTTTATGAAATCCTTCCCTAAAGCCATGGAGACAATCACCAAAATTTTCCTCTAATAGTCAGACTTTTTCTTTTCATAGTTATGTCTTTAATCCCTTAGAACTTATTTTTATGCACATGGTGTGAGGTTGGGATCTACCCTTTTATCATACTGATAGTCAATTATATTCTAGTACATTTTGTTGAAGAGCAACCATGGCATTTTCCTTTTTTCAGGTTCAAGGGTACTTTGAGAGGTAGTTTTTGATTCACTTACATCTTACCTGCTTCTTCATTCTATTCTAGACACATCAAGAATTGTAAAAACCTGCGTAATCTTTTCCAGAATCACCTAGACTCAAAAGACTTAATTAAAGGTTCAGGGATATAGAGCCCCGACATTTAATATGTTAAGCATCATCGCATCAATATTTGCATAAATTCTGGCATTAGATAGATTTATGTGTTTCTGTTTAAATTTCAATTTAAAAATGACCAGAAAGAGCCCTGGCCCATGTGGCTCAGTTGCTTGGAGTGTTGTCCTGTGCGCGAAAAGTTCGGGGATTCAGTTCCCGGTCAGGGCACATGCCTAGATTGTGTGTTCAACCCCTGGTCAGGGTGCAAATGGGAGGCAACCAATTGATGTTTCTCTCTTGTGTTGATGTTTCTCTCTCTCTGTCTCTAAATCAAATATATTTAAGCAATGATCAGAAAGAGTTGACTGTTTTAATGTTAGTTAGACGACACAAATCCCAGAGTAGAAGACCAGTTAGAGCCACAGTGGAAGGGTCAGGCCTGGGATGACCTCAGAGAAGGATTCAGGAGCCACACTCAGCCGACGTGGCTTGGCCTGGAACCACTTTTATCACTTTCCGTACCCTGGGATGAGGGGTGAAGAAAACCCTTAAAATGAGAGGCCTTCGGGTTTATCCCGGGGGGACCAAGAGAAGACCCTGAAAGAAACTCTGTCTTATTCTTTAGACACCACTGAGGATAAAGAAAACCCGACAGACCTCGAATAACTGACGGGGGGGAGGAGAAACAAGGGGGCTGGGTTGCAGTCTGGTGGGGACAAAGGAAAAGCCACATGGGGGAGGAACCCTGAGGACCAAGGGAGAAAAGCAGCAGCAATGGCCCCAGCAATGCCGTGGATAGTAATGACAACATACCTATTCCAGAAAGCACACTGTGCTAGAAGCTTGGTATTCATCAGATGCTTATGCTATTCAGAACCCAGGCAAGGGAGTAGAGTTCTGAGATGTTCGGTGACTTGTCACAGTCACCTGCCAGTGGCTGTAAATCATACTCAGGCCCGGAGTTCTGGAAGGGAATATCTCACATCACTGCATGTGCTAGACCCTCAGCGCAGTTCCCGGCGCACCGCCACAGAGATCCTCGGCCAAGCTTGCGAAATCCCCTCAGAAGACAGCGATCAACTGTGAAGCCCCAGATGGGTAGCTCTGCTGGCTGGAGCACCATCCCAGCATGCCAAGGTTGCAAGTCCAGTCCCAGGTCAGGGCACATATGAGAATCAACCAACGGATACCTGAGTGAGTGGAAAAATATACCGATGTCTCTCTCTCTCCAATCCATTTAAAAAAGAAAAAGAAATAAAGCAACACCTAAGAGTGTTTCTGAGTTCCTGAAACACTTCCCCGTGGACCTGGGACCCTCTCTACACAGGACTCAGGCCTGTCTTTCTGTTCCTCGCGACCGCGTTGAGCCGATTGTCAGCAGGGCTGAGTGGACAGGGCCCAGGCTCCCAGGTGAGAATTCCTGGTCAGACACACCTGGTTAGAATTTCAGCGTTGCCACTCATTAGCTGTGGAGGTTGTGGGCCAGTCTCTCAGGCCCCTGTCCCTGGTTCCCTCCTCTGTACAACAAAAGCCCGTGAGGCCTTCCTCAGGGTGTCGCCATGAAGACTAATGACCTGGTGCATGTAAAAGGCCTGGTGACCAGCAGGCCTTCTAGGACAGATGGCAGTTATTCCCATTAGTGGTGTGGCCCCCTTGCTGTCTGGTGTCACTTCCTGGTGCCTGGGAGCCGGTGGGAGGGCCCGCGTTCCCACGTAGATCAAATGACCACTTTGGCTGATTACAGGGTTTGCGGTGTGTGTTTTAAACAGCCTCTCCACACTTTCCCTCTTAGCTATAATGGAAGTGAGTCAGAGGGGAGCAAATGGGAGGTGGGAGCACAGAGCCAGACACCCCCGGGGACAAGGAAGCACCTGGACGTGTCTCCCCACACAGGTTCCCAGGTAGAGGTGACCAGTCAGGCATAGGGCAGCCACCTGGGGGCAATGTCATGTCTGGATCCTGAGCTTGGCAAGGCAGCGGGGAGCTGGCTGGAAGAGGGTTCTCTAATGGAGAATGCCTGCAATGGGAAGAGATGCCCTTTGAAATGCTTTGTCAACACTTCTAAGTCTGGGCACCGGCTTTCTTTAAGGAAAACAAGAAAGCATATGTGGGAGCCAAGGTCAACAGTGAGTCATGGAGGACTTTACCTGCTGGCTCCCAAGTGTCTTCTCCTTCCTCGAGGCCGCCTTCCAAGGGGAGCATTGTCCTACCCCCTCTCCTCTCCCATGGGGAAGGAAACCTAACGCATAACTGCTGAGCACCCACGCTGTGCAAGGAACCGGACCAGGGATGCCCATGGTGGCACTGTCACTCCAACTCCTACTGAATGGTACTAGCAGCGGATGTTCACTGAGTACTTCCTGTGCTCCAGGCATTGGGCCAGAACTTGTGTAAGCATGTGGATTTATCATTTCTACTTAACCTTCGAAACAAGCTTTTTTTTTTTAAAGATTTTATTTATTTATTTCTACAAAGAGAGGAAGGGAGGGAGAAAGAGGGAGAGAATCATCAGTGTGTGGTTGCCTCTTGCGTGCCCCCTACTGGGGACCTAGGCCACAACCCAGGCATGTGCCCTGACTGGGAATTGAACTGACGACCCTTTGGTTCACAGGTGGGTACTCAATCCACTGAGCCACACCAGCCAGGGTATAACAAGCTTTCTGGTTAGAGAGCATTATTGCAGTCTCCATTTTAATGGTGAGGAGATTGAGGCTGTGTTTTTTAAAGAGTAGGTTAGAAAGCAAGGAAACCAGGATTTGAACTCAGGTCTAACCTGAGATCCTGAGCACTGTGACCACCCCAGGAGCCCCCAGGGAAGAGTGGCGTTATTTTCACTTTGAAGTAGAGGAAAAGAAGACAACGGCTGGTGAAAGGACAAGGGGCGGGGTCAGGAAGAGCCACCAAGATCAGGATGAAGTGCTTTCAGGTTGGAGTAACCGGCGTTCCAGGCCGGGCGTGAGCGACTCCTTTCCAACTCTGTGACGGTGGCCAACTTCCTTCTCCCTCTTCTCCCTCTGCCAAATGAGGGTAGAAGAGGGTTGGTGAAGTTTGACTGCCATTATACGCACAAAGTGTCCTGCAACCTGGCATGCAGTGATGCGTAAAAAGTGACCTAGGACAGTGGTCACTCTGATGTTTGAGTGCACACAGCTAGAACACGGGGGCCGGGAGCAGCCTGGGGCTTGCGGAGGCTCGTGCGTGTGTGCTTCCCGCAACGCAGCCATGACCAAGTTCACCCATTCATGTCCATTGCGGCGACCAAGTCAGCTTTGGGCTATCTTCGCAGGCTCCCTCGCACTCCCTCCCATGGCTGGGCACACTGGACATTTTGAAAGGAGTCGGGCAGAGATGTGAAACAGTTTTTGCCTATGTAGGGCCCTCCGCCAGCAGCCCTGACAGAGCTTTTCTGTGATTAGGGAAAGACTGCTCCTTCCTTTGGGCGGGACCAGTGCTCACCCCAGCATGCAGCTCTGCCAGGGGACGGTGGGCTGGATTTTGCCCACCACTCGCTTCTTGGCCAGAAGCCCTCATGCACAACTGAACAAAGCAGCCTCGAGTCTCTCCTAAATCAATTTAAAGAGTGGGAAACGGAGGCCCAGATAGTAACCTGTCTGGGTCATCCAGTGAGTAGCAGCGGGGGAATGTGACGAGTGAACCTGGACCCTCAGCCTCCACTGTGTTGCGCCTCGGCCATGCCTGTTGGAAGGGCCTCCCTGGCCCGGGCTCAGCAGGAGTGGCAGCTGCCGACCGCTGTGCCTGAGACCCACGGGGCATCAGAGGAAGGGGCAAAAGACCTGCTCTAGGGCTACCTAGTGCAGGTGCCTTCTTCCGGTTGCCCCATGTCTGCAAAATGGGGCGAATGGTATTTTGCTTGAAGTCTTGTCCTGAAGCATGCATGAGAAAAAGCACAGGAAGCCTCCTATCCCAGCACAACACGTGTGAGTTACATTGCGTGTCCAGAGAGAAAAATCTAGGCCTTGTGAGCTGATGGTTAAATATGAAAAAGTCTAGGGCTGAGCGAGACCTTGGGACACAAGCTGTTGAACTTCCTAAGCCCAGAGTGTCTGTGTCTCTAGTGCTGGCATTGAACTTGGCTCAGCAAAGGCCCAAGGAATGGAGAATGAATGAATGAATGAATGAATGAATACACTATCGTACATGCTCAAGGTTCCTGGGCAAATGAGTGACAGACCTGGCTGTCACATTCTGTTTGTTTTTTCATTTTTAAAGTTTTTCAGTTACAGCTGACATTCACTATTAAGTCATTCTACAGTTCATCCAGCCTCCCCTGGCAGACTAGCAGATAACAACGCCTGGGAGACTCCCCGCAGCCTGTGCTTGGGGAAGGTCGTGTGTGGGTGGGGCTCGTGTTTGGGTTGTCAGCCCCGTTTGGTGTTTGTGTTCTGGTTAACCTCTCCCAGAGCTGGGCGACCACTCGCGGGAACCGCCTTTCCCTCACAGCGCCGAGCAAGTTGAATCATCGCCTTCCCTGTAGGTTTTCCCAGCATCGCAGAAAGGTCTCGGAGCTCTGAGTCCCACAGCAGGAAGACCACCCATCTCTCCTTCAGGAAAGCAAACCCAGTTTTCTCCACAAACCAAAATGACGGTGTCTTTGCCGCCACAACTGGCACTTCCCGAGAGTTCACGGATTCCGCAGTAATGGGAGCCACGCAGCCTCTGAAGCTCAACCTCCACCTTGGATTGCCAGGGTTATTTCTTGGAAAAGTGATTAACGCTGTGATGCTATGAAAGCTGGCATCCGAGGATAGTCGTCTCATTATGCGAAGTGCCCACAGGCTCACCTCCAAACACCTCGTGATTCCGTAAGCGCCATTATGTCCCTGCTGCATCGCTTCCTCGGCGCTTATTACTTAAATAAAAAATGTTAATCGTTTCTGAGAAGTGTGCAGTGAGGGATGGGGTTGCCATCTCTGAGGAGCCAGGTCTCTGAATTCCCAGGCGGCCGCTACCTTTCCTGCCTAACGCTGGAAGCTCTCCCTTGGCCAGCCATCAATTTTTGCGGTCTGAGTCACAATTTACATCAAACACCGTTTTCACACGGGGTGTTATTTATTGAGCCTGGTACCACGGTGAGGAGGGTGCAAGCTCTCGAGTAATTAGAATCCTGTCCTCAATGGGGAGCGAACAATGACTCCCTGCTCTCTCCGCCTTCTAATGGGTTTGCAATGGCGTTAGCCCTGCTTCCATAAATAATGGGCTCCCTGTAAATAAGGAGTCATTAAAAATGGGGCAGCACCCACACATCATTTCATAAACATGAGGGAGGTACTTAGGAAGAGGCTCATCAATACACGGGGTGAACGCCGTGTGACAAACCAAAGCCTTTTGTGACTTAATTCATTCCATGCCGAATGCTATAGGGATAGGGCAGGGTGGCTATGGTCATGGCCTCTGGGGACAGACGGACCTGGGTGCACAGAGTCAGGTGTGAGTCTCAGTATCTGTGAAATCTTGGGCACGTCACCTGGGCTGTCCAAGTCTTGGTCTTCTCCTCTGGAGAAGCCCACCTACAGAGAGAGCAAAGCCCACCTGATTTGTATCCCACAACCCATGTGTGAGTTGGGGTGGGCAGGGTCTATGCAGAGAAGCTCAGTGTTCTCTCATATCGTTCCCTTGTCTCGGTGCACCATCCCTGTCTTTGCATCATTAAGATGGCTAGTCCAGTCTACTGACACTTCCCCCTCTCATGTTAGAGCTGCATCCCATCCCTAGCTTGGGCCAGACGGGCTCAAATGTCAGCTGTGGAGGAGCATGGTTTTTCTTCTTTATGACCTTCACCCTCTCGCTGTCCTCCCTCTCCCTGGGATGTGTCTGACTCTTCCAGAAGTGGGCCATGTTGGAGGGTGGGTGAAGAGGGGACAGTAGTACCAGTGACAGCTTCTGTGCCGGATTCAGTTGCAGGCATTTGCATACAAAGTGATTCTTCCAAGGTGATTTGGTGGGTTCCTCAAGTTTCCCCACTGGCCACTCCCTTGCAAGTCCCCCGGTGAGGGTGATGCCCCCTTGAATGGTCCTTTCTGAGTCATTTGAGCCATTAGCACGTGAGCGGTCTCTCCAGCCTCTTGAAGCTGAGATTCTCACACCCTTTAAGGACGTTCTTTTGGGAAACCCTACTCTGGCTGGTACCCAGACCTACTGGAAGAAAAGTTCGTGCCAGCAGTTGTTACCTGGCTTTGTTCTGCCACCCAAGGTGAGTCCCATCTTCCACCTTTAGACTTCAGTAGGTAAGACATGACAGCACCTACTGCCCCCAATCCAGGGACCACATGCCAAATCCCCCTAAGTGTTTTCTCGATGCTTCCTTCAGTTGCTAAAGGGGGTGGGAAAGTAGCATGCCAGCAACTCTTTCCAAAGAGATTTTCCCTCTCCCATTTCCTTCCCGATGACTTCTCAGCTGACGGAAGAGGCTGATGGGCTGACAAAGGCAGGACCAGTCTGTGGATATGTTAGACTGCGAAGGTATGTGCCACTGTTTTTCCTGGCCTTAGAGCTCAGCTGAAAAGCAGACAACAGGAAACACCCCATACGCCATGGACTGTGATGAAGATTGGTTGCGACTGTGTTTTTGCTCTTTGGCAATGACCCACACTAAGATGTTAGTAAAATTTAGCTCTCAGTTTTATACATCGTCAAGCACCAGATGAATATCACAAACACATCACACATCACACATGTTATGTGTAGGTATGGTACTAAACATTTTACATGTTCCAATGGCCCTGGGAAAAAGGATATAGCATTATTCCCAGGACACAGGGGGACTGCAAGGTTTGGAGGGGCTGTGTAGCTGGTAAGCAGACCCCAGAATGTAGACCCAGAGCACAGGCTGTTTCTCACCTTCCTATATGTATGTCCCAAGATGCAAGTGGGGGTGAGTCTTTCATCTCCTAAAATGGTGTTTTATACAAGCGAAGTTTACTCCTAGGAATTCATCAAGACTCCATCTAAATCCAAACCCCTTGGCCTTACTCGTTCCTTGTTTCTATGGGTAGTGGGCTTCTGCTGCAGACTCTGGGAGAGGACCAACTGTTCTGCTGTAGTCAGACCTGCATTCATATGAAAGCACCCAAGTGCCTCAGATCAATCCCAAACTCCTCCTTTTCTTGAACTCACACCTTCCTGGCATTGATGCTGAACTGATGCTTTGGATTTCCTCAGCTGAGTTCCCTGGTCCATCTGGTCTACCAGCCCATCCCACCTCTGAGCTGTCACCTCCTCCTGGTTTTTCTCCTTGTTTTGCTTCCAACCACCTGGACTTACAATGTGGCATTGGGACCTCTGACATAGCACTGGGGTCATCTCTTGTCCTGGTGGTGACATGTAAGAGTTCCCTGGGCCCCTGGTGACCCTTCCCCAGCTTGACCTACACTGCCCTCCTCATGCCACTCATATCATGTTTGCTCACCTAGTCATTGCTGTGTTGCACCATCTTGCTGGATGTATAACTTATGCCTCTTCATGAGATGATCTTGTCCTTCGTCTCCTTGTTCATTGTTTTCTTCCCGTCTAAAACACGATGTGTGTGGTAAGGTTACATGAACCGATTTCAGAAAAATAGGTCACTACCCTCAGTTACCTCATAGTCTAAGTGAAGAAAGTGAAGGTCAAGGGCAACACATTTGCCTCTGCTCACTGTGTAAACTGTCCCAAGGCGCAGCTCCGTTCCGAGCCTCATGTTTTCTACCTCTCCCATGAGAGGCTGGACCAGATGATTAAAGGGGCTATTCCCGCTTTAAAGAACTATGGCTCTGGAGCTGCGGCTTCCCTTCATGTTCCTGGAAGAGGAGACAAGTCCAATTTGAGATACTTGAATCTGATTAATGCGGGAACGGTTAACATCGGGATGAAGGCAGGCCCCATCCCCTTCTTCTCTTTCGCCTCCAGGCAGCTTTCATGTTTCTGGGCTTTGATCCCATTACCCCAGCCTGACTTTATTAGTACCACCTGGAGAGGAGCCCGCTCCCCACCAGACACTGGAGGAAATGCAGGGAGTCAGCTCGCCACTTTTTGTTAGCCTGAGCTCTGTGCACACACTTCTGGGCCACGCTCCTCCCCTCTCCCCTATTTGTTTGGCAAAGACATAGCCGGGTCCGGGTCTGAGGGAAGAGGATGTTTGAATGCCTGCTGAGACCACTCGAAAACTGAACCCAGCTTCTGGGATTTTCCTAGCCCGGGAGAACCGGGTGGGGGTTTTCTGAGTGACTGTGGTCCATCCGTAGAATAGGCATGAAGGAAACAGGTCAGATGGAAAGGCTAGGGGTGCCTGGCTGGCCTCGTCTGGGTAGCAGGCCATGGCTTGCTGGTACCCTCTGAGGACTCCTGGTCTTCCTCTGTTTTCTGCCCCATCAAATAAGAGCCTGGGTGACTTCTAGACTTCAAATATTTCAAAAAATGGGGTCTTTCTCTCTCTTGTGGCTCTTCATACGCGTCCCCTTTACCCGGAGTGCACCTGGCCATCTGGTCATGTGCCAACTCCGACTGATACTCAGAGGTCGCATTCTCCTGACCTCTTCCCCTGACCTCTCGGTCTTTGCTGAGGTGTCCAGGTCCACTTTCCTACCACATCCCAAATGGTCATACCCAATGCCGGGCCTGCAGTGATGAAAATCAGCTCGGCATCCCTTACCCTCCTGGCAAGTCCTACCGTCTACGCACATGGGAAGAGATGACAAGTAAAGAGGTAGGTAAAACACAGGGTGACAAGTATCCTTCTAGAGGGCCCCCGGGGAGCTACAGACACTCAAGGCAAGGAAGCCTCACCACCCAGGTACAAGGCGAAGGGAAAGACCCCCCAGAATGAAGCTCTGCTTGATGAGGTGAGAGAGGAATTGGAAGAAATGTTCTAAGAATGTGAACAGCAAGTGCAGAGGATTGGCAGTGAGGAAGAGTGTGGTGTGGGATCTAGAGGAGAGAGGCTGTCTCAGTTAGCTTTTGCTGAGTTAACGACCCACCCAAACCGTTAACGGCTAAAACAAACAGGCAAAAATTGCCACAGGTCAGCCATTCAGGATGGACTCAGATAGCCAGTTCCGCTGATCTGAGGGAGGCTCACCTGATCTTGGGGGCTCCGCACCCCTAACTCTGAAGGCCAGGGTTGGGTCTCCTGCAGACTGGCTACTGCTGGTTGGGACACCTCTCATCTCTTCCAGCAGATTATCCCAGAATCATTTTCCTAGTTTTTCCACAGTTTCAAAAGAGAGATCAGAAACCCAAGAAGCTTCTAGAGGCCTGGCCTCTGAACCTACCCGACAATGAGTTCTGACCCATTTTATGGCTAAAGCAAGCAGTCCCGACTTAGGTGGGGTACAGTAAAATGTCCTGGTGAGAGAAGCTGCAAGAGAACTGCAACCATTTTTTGGTGATCTTTGTTGCCGTGTAACCCTGAAGTGACCCAGGGTCAGTGTACAAGAGGACTATGAAGGATATTAAAGGATTTGAAGGGAAAGGAGAAAGATACACATATATTTAAGGAGGAGGGAGAGACATCAGATGGGTCCCACATCGCGGTGGTTTCCTGGGTACTTGGTGGTATGGGAGAGACTACTGCTTACCTAACCAGAACTGGTCGCCTCCAGACTCCCAAGGCTACAGTTCGCTTGGGTCTAAAACAGAGACCCCTGGTTTAATATGAGGCCAGAAACAAATGCTTCCCTTTATGGTTCCCTGGTTTTTGACAAGGGCACCAAGACCGTCCCGTGGGGAAAGAATAGTCTTTTCAACAGGTGGTGTCCAGTCGCCGTCCATCCAGCCACTGGATCTCCACGTGCAAAAGGATGAACTTGACACCTACCTGATGCCGTGCCCTCAGGTTAACTCAAAATGAGTAATAAACTCACTCTGCCTGTGTATGCTTATTTTTCTGAGATTGTCATGATGGAGGGAGTTCTCTCATCCTCAAACCGGCAAAGAAAAAACAAAAACTTAAAAAACACAAACAAACAAACAAAACAAACCCTTTCCCCGCTAAGAATTGGTCTGTTTCTAGCTGGCAAACATTTTAAATACCTAACTGAGCTCGTTTGCTGTGACCCCTGAGGAAGCTTGTGGGGTGGGGGTGGGGGGTGTATTTTGCAATTTTCTTTGAGTAATTTTCTGAATCTTCAGGGGGGTGGGGCTCTCAAAGTGTGAATTACCTGAGGACTGAAACATGCAAACATGCTTGTGGGTATATTTTCCTTCAAATATGACCCTTTAGCAGGTTTATGGAGGGTCCAGGAATGGGCATGTTAGTCAGACAGTGGGTGACCCAACACGGGTGATAAGGGAGGATGCTTAGTGGCATCCCCTCATGGCGTGCTCTTTATATTTTAATCCCCCCTGGTTTTCTCTCACCTGTTGTCATGCTTCGGCCCCCAGATGGGTGTGTGTGTGTGTGTGTATGCGTATGCCTACTTATAATTTATTATTTTCCTTTTAAGTTGACATATTTTTTAATACAGGAGGGTATAACGTCATCACTTAGTAACTGAACTTTGCATGGTATGTTAGAGCTTTTAAAGTGCTTTTACATGCATTATTTTCTGTATTACCACCCCGCTAACAGCCTCCTGTGTCCTGCATCGGCGATCACACATCACGGATACCCCCAAAACTGAAATATAGAGAAACAACTTGCATAGAAGCAAGTATTGCCATGAGGCAATCTGAAAGGACTGCACAGGTGGCATTTACAGGGCGGGCATTCGTTTACGGTGCGGCAGAGAGAAGGTTGCAGGCACTTGCAGACATGGGTCCAGTTCCCATCGCAGAAGAGCTGGCCTCTCTAAGAGTGTACCCAGGAGTGAGAGTCGCTGAGGTCAGCGTCGGTGTCAGAGCGTGAGCAGGTCGTTGGTGTTGCCTCCCCTGGTCCAGCCTCACCTCAGCCCGTTTCTGGTATCTGAAGCTGCCTTAGGGGTCCCCTGCCCCACTCCCTGGGCTGCAACCGAACACTACTGTGTTGAACAGTCATGACCAACCGTGTACTCTCGCCTGCGGTGGGAGAGCCCGCCCACACCCAGGCCCTTGGAGATGCAGAGCTCAGAGGCCCAGGTGGCATGGGTGCGGGGAGCAGTAGCCAGGCATGGTGCCCGGGAGAACTTCTAGGAAGCAGCAAAGTGTGCTGGGAAAATCTAGAGGGCCCGCGTCTAAATTCCAGGTGGTTTTCTCACAGCATGTCTGTTCTGTTATGCCATTTATTTATTTACTTGTTTATTTGTTTTTGTTTTTTTTTTAGGTTCCACATATAAGTGAAATCATATGGCATTTGTCTTTCTCTCACATTTCATTTAACATAATACCCTCTTGGTCCATCCCTGTTGTTGCAAATGGCAAGATTTCGTTCTTTTTTATAACTGAGTAATATTTCATGGGGTATATGTACCACAGTGAGGTTTAGGTTATAACATGGGGATATTAAAGAAAGATTGTCCAAAGACAGCAGGGGAGGTGAGTTTGTGACTCCGTCAGGCTGGGACTCGAGGTTGGCCGTGATCCAGGTTCAATGTTAACCATGTCATAGTTATTCCTCGAGGCCCCTGAAGGAGCCTTCAAGCTGGACACTAACTATTCTTATGCATATACGGCGGTAAGCTACGGCACAGAGAAGAGACATCACGCACTGAAGTAGGTAAGTGGGAGAGGACAGAACAGTGCCCCGCCGGTTTAGCTCAGGAATGCTGTGCAGGCCTGGCTGCAGTGTCACAGGCCATGTGACACTGCACCGTGTTTCTCCCCCAGCCTGGTGTCATGGGCAGATCCCACATTGCAATGGCTGTTAGAACACAGGCACTCCTTTTCAAGCAAACCACTGCCATTTTGCTCTTGATGGAAGCAGTGCAGGGCCGAACGGGGCCAGACTGGCCACGGAAACCCAGCCAAAGTATTAATGGAAGGCTGCATTCCATCCTCATCCTCCTTCTCTGGTCCTGCCGCCAGGAGACTGAATGGAAGCCAAGGGCAAGCACACACTATGTGACCTCCTGCTCCCCCAAATGCAAGGTCAAATGCTGTGGAGAAAGCGGTAAACCATGGCTCTCCATTAAAGCAAATACCATTAAGCATGTGTTCAAGATAACAGAATGTTTTGACCCCAGCAAGCATTTGGATCACAATGGAAATTCATTTTCCTTCTCCAAGGCTGGAGGAAGCAGGGGATACTCCCCCCCAGACAGAAGCCACAGTTGTGAATACGTATTTCTCAGGGATACAGTTTGCATTAATAAATGTCTACGTATATAATCACTAACCCAACACATACTTTTGCATGCTTTCTGTGTTTCTGGGCTCTCTGTGTGTGTCCACACGTGTGTACATAGGACACCCCTGTGGCTCATTCCTCCTCGCCTCTTTTTAGCGTCTGACCACCTTGGCCCCCCAAATCTTTTTCCATTACAGGACCCACCTTTGCGGTGCAATGTTACCTGGCCCTCTGGTTCTTTCATTGGCTTAGCATTGGTGACCTGACTCCAAATGAGGCAACCCCAGTCTTATCTAGGCACTGGTGAGAAACAGATGCCGCCTCCTCGAGGAAGCCAGGAACTGCGTGTGGGTGCGGAAAGGTTTTGGTTAAAGTGGCGGCTGCCAGGCGTTCCAGTTCCAGGGGAAAGAAAGACTCCGTGACAGGGAGAGAAAGCACAGCAAAGGGAAAAAAGAAGAAAAGAAAGAGGGAAGTTAGGTAGCTAGAGGAGCAAAGAGCAGAGAACGAACACGGGCAAGAACTGAGAAGACAGAGGATGGAAACATTCTATCTGGGGGTCCTGCTCTCCAGCCCTTCCTGAAACGCACTAGGGTGCGCGAACCTTCCCGCCTTTAGCTCCGTGAGGTTTCCCACTGGCTTTATCAGCCGTTCCCCGCTGTGCTTCATTGAACCGATTTGGGTTGTCAATACTACTTCACTACTATGATCCCCAAAACAGCAACCCAGCTCACACTCGCTGAACACGACCTTTGTGCCATACCCTGTACTAGGCACTGCTGGTGCCCCGCACTCGGGCCTTGCCCCTGAAGCTTCCCAACCTGGGGGAGGTGATGCTCGTTTGGGATATTGGTTTGTGTTCAGTTGAAGGCAACTCTGGGAAACGATCTCCAGGAAGTGAGGGGTAAACTCTTTAGAGAGGCGAGGGTCTGGGGGCTTTTCCCAGAGAAGGTCATGCTCTCTCTGTGTCTCGGAGGGGGAGCACCATTGCCACCTCAGGAATCTGTGCAGACTCAGGGGTGTGAAATCACAAGGCATGGATTGGTGAGTGGGGGCGGGGGGTGGTTTGGTGGCATGGGAGGAACCGTGTCTTCTGAGTGGGTTAGGACAGGAGGAGAGGCTGGAAGGGAAGATGGGGACAGAGTAGGGGGGAGCTTCTAGTCCACTTTGAAGGCTTGGGGCTTGAACTTGGTAGAGGGTAGTCAGCGGGTCCTATCGTAGAAGGTGACATTGGCTTCCCCCTGAATTCCATAGCAGACACCTCTGAAGAAAGGGAAGCCCACGTACAGAAGAATAGGTTCTATAATCTTTCCCATTCCTCACTCTGTGATTATTTTCTGATTTGCAGATTTTTCCATAAGATCCTTCTTGAAATAGCTAATACACATATATCATTCCATTTTCTGCATTTGAACTCATTTTGATAAACCTCAAATCTTCAAATTGAATGATTCCTTATATTTTTCACATAGGTATCAACAGGAGAAAAAGTGACTGAGTATGAGACTCTGAAGTCGCCGTAATAATAAACGAGGAATAAATAATAACACAAAATCTCAGCGGCAGCCATGGCTGACGGTGTTGAGGGCCTGCTGCGGGCCAGGGCCCCTCCGGGTGCTCCCCTGGGTGCAGAGACACCCTGCGGGGCTGACGGGTGGTGGCCGCATGCAGGGGTGTGCAGAACCGGCCCGCAGCAGACCCTGGCTCTGCCACTTGTTGGCCGTGCACCTTGCATGTGTCCCATATCCTGGGGACAACCGCAGTAGCTCCCTTGTAGAGCTGTCCTGAGGACTCAGTGCAACGGTTCACGTTCAGTGCAGGGACACTCTGAGTGCTCGGGGATGGTAGGGTTTTGTTTTGTTGTTCTTTGAAATTGAGGAAAGGGAAGATAGATTATAGATGGATAGATAGATAGATAACATATTTAAAAATGTGTCTTTCAGCCACATTCCCATGCAACTCAAATTCTACCCTGTTACTGCAAAACCCAGTATGTATGTTTGCATGACATAAAATGTCAGTTTCAGACCACCTGAAATTATGGAGAAAGCTCACGATGACTCTTCCTGGCTAGTGTTAAGTCAAAAAATACTGATTTATTGACTATACTTATTGGACATAGATAGTTTGTATAAAATCACCAGTATTTTATTTTCTTCCTCTGTAAAAGACATACCGTTGGAAAAATAAAATAAATTTTAAAGCCTACTGCCCATGTTAATATTTTAGCTATTTGTCCTCATTTCTTTCTTAAAGTCATTTCATAAAGTATTGTGAATACCAACACACACACACACACGCACACAATTTTGTATCTTTTGGTTCCACTTTCATTTTTTAAAAACTATTTTAAAAGTTTTCTGACATTTTGTAAATAATATTTTACATATCTGCTTCTTATTCCTTCAAATGGATGATAATTCACTTAAATATTTCCCTGTGTTGGAAATTCTACTGCTTCCAAACAGTAATGAATTTGGATAGATGTGTATTAATGTCATTAAGAATAAAAGAAAATTAGCGGCCCCATTAAATCAACAAGCATACAAACTATCCCAGCCCTGGTGTCACAACATGAGCACTTGTGTTCTGTGACGGCAACCTAGACACAAGTGCAATTACCGCAGCGATCATAGCAGAGGGAAGAGCTCAGCTTCTGCCGCCAGACCGATGGAGGTTCAGAGTCCGTCACCTCCTAGCCGGCAGCCTGGGGGCAGCTGTACGCCTCTCTGGGTATCAACTGTCTGATCCGTACAATGTGGGTAAGGTACTATCCCCACCCAGCGAATGCAAAGATTAAATGACACGTTTTTGTCATTTGCGTGACCCAAATCCCTCATGCATGATATGCACATTCCATGTAGGTGATGCATAGTGGTCCAAATCCCACCTCTCCTGAAGGTAGAACACCCTATGCAGGCAGAAATTATGCCCCTCTTTCTTTTCTTTTTTTAAAAAAGATTTTATTTGTTTATTTTTAGAGGGGAAGGGAGAGAGAAAGAGAAGGAGAGAAGTATCGATGCGTGGTTGCCTCTCACGCGCCCCTGACTGGGGACCTGGCCCGCAACCCACGCATGTGCCCTGACTGGGAATCAAACCAGCGATCCCTCGCTTCACAGGTTGGTACTCAGCCCACTGAGCCTCACCAGCCAGGGCATGATATCTCTTTTTCATTGCACCTTTAGTGTCCAGAACAATGACTGTCACAAAAGAGGAACTTGGTAAGCAGTCATTGAACAAGTAAATGAGTAATCTTCAACACAAAACCTTGGAAAGCATAGTACTCAGTGAGCCTTCTAAGGAAAACATGTGATCTTCATTTTTTTATGGCTAACACTATACTTTTCCACGTGACCAAACTGCGATTACAGAACATTTTCCACCAGCGCGTAATTGTACTTACGGAAATTGTGAAGTGTCTTCAGCGAAACAATCCTTGGTTGAGTTGTCTATAACTCCAGAAAACAGTAGACTTGCTCAGTGGAATCCTCTCCCGCCCCCAATATTTTGCTACCGACTCACAAAGAGGGGGAAAAAGAGAAAGTCATTTTCCTGACAAAGCATCTCTACGTGTGGGTGGTCAATGATGTTTACCTAGCGTGGATTTGTGGCTGACGAGAAAATTCTTATTTCCCGAAAGGTGGAGCGCACTGAGGCTGATTACAGAAATAAGTTGTACTGTCTGATGTAACAAAAACAAAACAAAACACAAAAGCCAAAAAGGAACTTTCTAATTTACCCCAGCCCCATACAAACAAGGTGCAGGCAGATTACGCGTGCGCCGTGACTCTGGGCTCTGCAGAAGCAGGAGGCCGTATCAGTACCGAAACTGCAAATGCCGGAACGTTAGATTTGTTTTCTGCCCTGGGAAGCAGCTCTGGTTGCTTTGCTTCTCTCTAAGCCCACAGCGTGTATAAACGGGACCCGAAACGTGGCTCTGTGGGGATGCCCAGGCCCTCCCCCTCTCCTTCCCGTCCTCCACTCGAGGCTGAGGCCGGCCTGCACGGGCCAGAGCCAGCAGCACGGCGCCCGCGTCTTGTGAAGACTTGGCCTCCAAGTCTTGAGCTTTGAGGAAAAAATCAACAATAATCGTTTTTCTCTCCTGGAAAATAATGAGCTGCCTGTGATCAGAAACCCTTTCCGCAAGAAGCAGGGCAATCAGTCCGTGTTTTCATCACATCCCATCAGAGGCTTTGACACACACTGGGGACATGTGTCCCCAACCTGGGCTCCCACCGGCAGCCACAGGAAGTATTCCAAGGTTCCAGCGAGGGACACCGAGGACAGGCAGAATGGAGCACGGGAAGAGCCGTGGGAAGGAGGCCTGGGGTCTGTGCCCTCTGGGTCAGCTTGTCTGGAGCACACCTTCAACTCCACGAGCGTGGGCGTCCTCTTCACAAGCGTCAAGCAGGGGCGCTTCCTCTCTGCCCGTCGGGAGGACTCAGCGTGACCAGGCCGGGCTGTGAGGGCAGCTTTTCAACTGCGGAACTCCAAACCCCGGCGCTGTCCGGCCCGCGGAGCTGGCTGGTGTTCTTGGTAACAGCTGCTCCCGGGGACCTCTCTCTCTTTCAATATGTGAGTCGACCTTCTCATCAGGAATTGATCTAATCATCCACAGACAAGGGACCCGGGGAGCACCTGCTTGACAACTGACAATCAGCTGTTAGCCTGTTTGCAAACCTGCCTTTACTATTTCTAGGGCTTTGAGTCACATCCTAGAACCTTCCCTATTTAAGTTTCTGGTCTCTAAACTCCATGTCTCCATTTCTTGGCCAGGTGGCTTAAATGATGTGCGTGAACTTGCCGAGCTCAGGGTTGGGGGCACAGTAAGTGCTTGAATGACAGCCAGGAGAACTCAGTCTGAAGGTCTGACCTTTTACCTCCCTTCAGGGTCGAAGGTTCTGGAGGCCAGAGGCAGGCCGGGACAGGAAGGGGGCTGACACAGGAGATCCCTGACGACTGCCTTATAATGAGGCTTTGAGTGTTTTCCACACTTTCACTTAATCTTCTCTATCACCCAGCAAAGGAGGTTTGCACACCCCCGCTAATGAGCGAACAACACAAGAGAAGTCACAGACCGAGGCTGCAGAGCAACAGGAAGCGGGCGCACAGATCACGCTGATCTCTCTGCAAAACCCTGCACCTTCTGCCTAAGTCAGCGCGCAAGGCAAACACGAGATGAAACCTTTCCCTCCTCCGCTCCGTCGGGTCGCGGCGAGAGAAGCTTAAGGATGAGTCAGACCTCCGGGCTGACATCTTCACTTCCCCATTGACTCCCTCTGTGACTCAGTTCTTATTTATAAAATTGGGATAATACTACCATTATGTTTCACGGCCTATTGTGTGGCAGATGCTGTTCTAAGTGCTTACAAGTATTGACTCATTGAACCCCCACCAAAACTCTAGGAGGTAAGTACTGTTATTCCCGGCACTTGGATAAGGAAGCTGAGTCACAGAAAGGTTACAAGTAAGTTGGAAGTTGTCTTCGGATATAGCTGTCTATGGCAGGGCTCGACTAAACATCCAGGCGGGGGTTCTAGTCCCCATGCCAGCTGCCCCCATGCACTGCTACCACTGTGACCAGGCGAAAATGGTACGGTATCTGAAACTCCTTAGGACAATGCCTGACCGGTAGCGTCATTCAAGAAATGTGAACAATTATTTAGTGTTATTAGTACTATCATGGTTGTGAGACACGCGATGGCTAACTCTTTCAAAGCTTAGAGTAATTCAAAAACAAAGGAAGTCCCAGAAACATGGCCCCTGGGGTGCTGACTTCTAGGGAAAGAGCGGAGGGCGTGGCCTGCCGCGGCGAGGGGTGTGTGCAGGGCGGAGGCTGAGATTCTCTTCAGAAGCTTTAACTGAACCCTCTCAGGCAGCTCTGGGAAAGGATGTTTGTGATTCCACTCCCAGCCATGAAGAAGAAGGGAGTGAGGGAGGCAGCTGTGGTTCTTAAAAAAGAAAGAAAGAAAAATAGGAATCTGACTACATAATCCCAGGTAATCCCAGCAAACATAAAATAGATCAGTGTTCAAAGAAACAAGAAAGCTACATAGCTGTTCTTTCATAAGCTCAGATATTTATATTTTTCCCCTTAAAATGTGTTAAATCAAATTGTTCTTTATATCTGCTTAAAAAGTCAAAGAATGCAAGAATTTATGATAAAAAGTGACAGTCCCTGGGCCCCATCCACACTTTCAGCCTAATCCCCCAAGGAAAAAATTTTTACTTTTTTCTATTATTAGATCTTTGAAATGATATGGTTTTATAGCCTTATTTCTCATTTTCTAAGCTCAGATTTTATTTACTGATTTTCTACTATAATGAAACAGTTTCATTCATCTAGAGTCATTGGTATCACTTTCTACCAAATTTTTCATTAATTCAGTTGACTTTATTATGCATTTTAGTTTATTATTTTTGCTCATCTATTGGTTATCTGTGTGATTTCAATGATATCAATATATTATTCCCCTCTTTCTTATTCCATAAATTTGGTGATATAATGGGAGGGTTTTTCCCCTGCCGCCCCTCCTGCACCCCTCCCCTTTCCCACCAGGGGGGCCACCCCCTCACCTTGCCCAGGTAGGTCACGTGGCCTCTGCTCACCATTTCACTTATCCCTTCCATATTTTCTCTTTGGTTGAGCTTATAAGTGAAAAGCCAATAAATCGCTCTTCTGTTGTTGTAAAACATCTTAAATCCGTCCTTCTCGAGGCCCCCCCATGCCTGGAGCCTTCTCCAGTTGCGCTGCAGGGAGCCCTCACCCCGGAGTGTCCTTTCTTCCCAGGACCCTTGGGTCACACCCCTCCCCTCCCCACACCGTCCTCTGTCTGTGTCCCACTTATTTAGCTACAGTTATCTCCAAGGAACTTCCTCGTAAGGGGGATTTGGAAGGTAAAATTTTGAGTCTTTGACGGTAAAATTAGCAACAACAAAACAACAATAAAACAAAAACACTTTTATTATACCTTCACTACTGATTGATAATTTGGTCAAGTGTGAAATTCTGATTATAAAATCATTTCCCCCAAATCCTGAAGGACATTGTTTACTGTCCTTTAGAGTCTACTGGTGATCACCAAAGACTCAAGCTATTTAAATATTTTTTTTGACAGGTAATTATAATTTATATTTTTTCCTTTGTTGTATTTTAGAATCTTTTTCGTAAGAGTTGTGAAACTTACAGGTAAAGATAGATGGATTTGGGAGAGATTGAATTTCCTTACCCAAGGAATAACGATTAAAAGAACAATATCACCCGAGGTAGGCTGTCTTGTTTCATCTTCATCACCACTGAAATTTGAAGATTTGATTGAGGACATAAAAATATAAAAACCAAATTTCAGACGGCATCGAGAAAGCATCTGAATGATCACATCGCGGCACAAAGTAACGAGATGGATTTAAATATGTTGAGTTACCTCCAGCACGTGGCAGTGTGAGAAGAAACAGAACATCCATGAGATTTGTAAAGCAACTGCATGTATGATTTCAATTATTTTCAATATCCCACACCCATCTCTAAATTCATAATCTCTCATCCTAACGTCTACGAAATGAATCAAGGATGGGGCGGGTGCGTCCTCTCTCTCCTTTGCCCCACAACATTTTCTCCTTTCTCTCTAGCAACCACCTTTTTCTCTCTTTCATTGTTAACAGATTTTGAGCCCTCATTTCTCCTCTTGTCGTTCCTTCCACCAATGTACCGTGGACGTGGAGTGAGCACAGTCCATGCCTTGGCTGAGGTTGGAGTCTAACGGGGAACGTGAGCATGAGACCCACCATGCCGTTGAGAAGTGTGAGATGTCGGGAGCGTGAGGACCAGGGCCATCTGAGGTACGTTTGGCGGGGATGTGGGCCAGCCCACTCCTTTGAGCCAGTAATCTTGAACGGAGCCGGCACCAGCACGTTGGGTTGGCTTGTCTTCTCAGACATTCTCCCTGTAGTATTTCTTCCTATTTGATCTTGGAACATCAAAGTTAACGTTTCACTGTGAAAAATCCGGATTCTCAGAAAAGACTTTATCTTAGTGACAGAAAACCCAGTAACTAACTCAGGGCTATCACATATTAGGTGCTCAGGACATCGTGGCTAATTCTGAAATAAAGAGAACACAAGGAAATGAACATTTATCTCCGGAAAGCTGTGTAGTCCAATACCCACCTTTCTAAATCCTACTTTACAGGAGAGATAACCGAGGCTTAAAGTAGTTATTTTTATGAATTTTCTAATTTTATTTAATGAGCTCATATATGTTCTATGATGAGAAAAATAAGAATATCATTTTAAATATTATTAGAAAGCTGGAGCCTCATTAGATGAAACATATTATAGTAGAATGGACTCCCTTACCAGATGAGGTGTTACTTTACATTGGTCGGTGGGGTCCCGTTCCATTCAACTTACATCTTCCACGACCCTCACCACGAGACCCCTCACCTGAAATCACGTGGGAAATATCTGAAGAGCAAGGCATGTGAGTGAATGGCTGAAGGGGTCAAGAAGGAGCAAACACTGTACATCTGGTTGAAGGCACACCTCCACCTCTACGTACCTGGGTGTCAGTGTGCTTGGCAGAACAGCTGCTAGGGGTTGAAAAGAGGTGATGTTTATACGATGTATAAAAATCCTGAAATAGTGGTCTCTGGAAATTCCCTGTCCCTCTAAGGTGTATAAGACTCGAGCTTCCTGTGTTTTAAAGAGGAAGGAGTAGAAGTTTAACAACATGGAGAGGCCATTTTCTAACATTTTTCATTGTTGTTGTTGTTGTTGTTGTTATTCTATCTGTATTCAGTTATTCTTGGAAACAGATTGGGAATCCTTCTCGGAAGCAGATCAGGAAGAAAACCTCATTACGTGAATAAATATGCTTGGGGAGAAACAGCAAGGGTGTAATTGTGATGGTCGCAGTGTGACTAGGAGACAGTGGACTGAAGTTGGAGAACCACCACAATTTGTAGTGCATTACTCATGCAACGAGAGAAGGCTGGACGATGCAACCGGTTCCCCACCTGGGTGAATCCTTAGGATTGAAGCAACCCTTGACTGTGCAAAGATGAGTTCAATTTTAGGCATTTGGAATGCAGAGTGCTGCACAAAAGTCACATGTGATGCCTAACAGAACGGGACAGAAGGGAAGAACACACGAGCGCAGGGAACAGGAGAGAGACCCTGGCCAGAGAGCGAAAATCGTGAGCCCTGGTTACACACACAGTGGTTGATGTTCTTTGTTTTGAAGAAGTTACCCGGAAGGGGAGGTCGGGATGTACATGCCTTTTTTTTTTTCTCTCCTCACCAAGAAATGGAAGTAGGTGGAGATGTGTGTGATACAGCTAAAAATGTGGTTCTGAAGCAAGAAAGACCGATCAAACCTGCCAGTAGAGCCTGGGTCTTGTCAGTCTATAGAGAGCGGCTGACACCAGGGACCGGGATGAGAAGGTCCAGAAGATGGGAGGTGAGCACGAGGAATCCACTGTGACTGGAATGAGGGTCTGGGGCCTGAGGGTGGGGCCGAGGGCAGGGGATTGCTGCTCCATCTCTGTGGCCCAGGTTAACTAGGTTAGAAGGGGGGGGACCTAGGGCCATGCCACAGACAGAGTTAAAAGCTAGAGTGCTTGCCAGATGTCAACAGCCTATTGTAGACAATTAGGAGACTGTCTTTTTTTCTCTCTCCCAGGACCCCTAACACAAACTGTCTGAACCACAACAGTTGAGTCTGAGCATATCAAACAAGCAAAGCAAAGAGGGACCCCATGAAATAACTGTGGTTAGTGGCTTTTGGGGCTGTGGATGGTGTGGGGGGGAGGGTTGCCCAAGAGAAAGAAACTCGCTTCTAATCAATGTGCTAATCCAGGACTTAAGGTCTCCTTTCTCTCTCTCCCTCATTTAATTTCCCCAGGTTCAGTCCTCACCTCCCCAACTCTGCCCCCTCCCCATACCAGTTGGATGGAAATTTGCTCCAGTTTTTAAAAAATATAGATACATTAAAAAACAGACACTGATCTTCAAAGAAGCCTGCAATTCCACTGGCAACGGAATGTTTATAGCCACAATTTGTTTGGTTCTGATAAAATGCACATGCCCTCCCATTCCATTTGATTTTGTGTCTCAGACCAGGCTTGCTCTATGCATGGGTCTGTAGTCTTTTCAGGCAGCAAGGGTTTTGATGGGGGTTGGGGGGAGACGGGGGAGAGAGAGAGAAAGAGAAAGAGAGAGAGAGAGGGAGGGATAGAGACAGAGAGAGAGAGAGAGAGAGGGAGGGAGAGAGAGAGAGGGAGAGAGAGAGAGGGGTGCTTTTCAGAACTGTGGCTGCATCTGTCTGTCTGTCTCCGTGTGTTCTGGTCCAGAAGCCCTCCCATGCAGCAGAAGGGACCACTGCTCAGAGGTCCGGATGACTGGCAAGGGGGGCATTCCAAGTACTGCCTTATGTCCGATCCAGAGGAACGTCAGTTTTTGCAGATCTGGTGAAAGCTGGGCCCTCATCTCCCCAGTTCTTTTAAGGAGGTTTTGTGATGGAGGTAGGCGAGTATTAAAGCCAGAAAGACGTGGGTTTAAATGTCAGCTTAGTCACTCTCCTGCGGTATGACCTCGAACAAAACTTTCTCTGAATTGGTTTTCCTCCTCTAACTACCGGGGCATCTCCCCTGCAGGGTTGTTATGCGATGAAGAGGATCAGGACCGGGCCGGGCCAGCATGGCAGAGGGGCCCCGGGGAGGAGGAGAAAGGAGGGGGTTTGTGGGAGGGGAGCTAGGAAGGGGGCAGCAGGCACTGCCCCCACCCCAGGCATGAGACAGCAGCATTGCTTGCGGGAGAAGGAGAAGTTTGGGGTGACTGGATGTTCAGTCCTAGGACAGAGCAACGGAAAGTGAGGCCAGCAGACCAAGAGGTCAAGGTGCAAACCCTGTGGAGGAATCTGAGCTTTTCCCTGCAGATGGCGGAAGGGCCTTGGGGAGCCTGAGTGGAGGGGCTGTGGGCGGACAGAGTGTGTTCTGGGAAAGTGGCCGTTTGCAGCGTGGCTGTGGTGAGACGGAGAAGGGAAGACGTTAAAGCCCAGCCATGTCCCTCCACGCTGGGCATGTACTCACGCTGCTGCTGCTGCTGCTGCTTCAGCGAGGACAGGCCAGCCTGTGGGTCCCAGGGACAGCCCTGCCTTGGGGACCCTGGAGCAGGCCCCTTCGAGCCTCTGTGCCTCAGTGACCTGAGCTGTGCCATGGGAAGGCTGATAGTGTGGGTTCCTCACATGGGTATTGTGAGGTCCGAGTGAGTTTTAAATACACCAAGCGCTGGAAAAAAAAAACAAAACCCATGTAGAAATGGACAGGCCATATGTTTGTTACAGATTATAACTAAATAAAATTTCAGGCCACTCCGTGATCTGGTTAAGCACTTTGCATACATCATCTCCCTGAATCTTTACATTTCCCCTGTAAGCCTGTTTTCCTTTGTTTCTTTCTTTTCTTTTAAAAAAATTAAAGCTCTGAGAAACTGAGTAATTAGCTGCCATGTGGAAGATCTGGGCTATACACCGCGGCTGCTTCCCAAACCAGGGCTTCGAGGTTTTCCCGACTGAACAAGAAAGGTCAGCACTGGCAACCTCGGGACCTTCCGCCTTGAGATGGGCGGAGTCTAGAAAACAGCCAATGGGGATATTGCTGATGGGAAAGCCGCGCCTCGGTGCTTTGTAAAGACGCCTCCGCGCCCCATCCGGGTGTGGGGGGTGTGTGTGGTCGGGCGAGTCATTTACCGGTTGGCTCTGGCCAGAGCGAACAGTCCTCATGGTTGTGCGAAACATTTAAATGAAGCTTCGCGTTTGGACAGATCCGTCAAGCGAAGAAGCAGATTTCTACACTTTGGCTCTTGGCGAAGATCTCCGTCTTCTCTCTGTCCCTCCTCTCAGCTATATTTGGTGGAAGTTAAATCTGATAAAGAGGAGCTCTATTTAAAACCAGTCAGGCTTTATTTCCAAAGATTTGTGTGATTTTTATCTGAAAAGGTAATTTGTAATTATAATTGGAAGTTTCTGCATAAGCAAGACCCTGGCCCCAGCTTCCTGTGCCCACGGAAGAAAGCAATAGAATGATGGATTCTGGGAGAGGCTCCCACCCAACCACCGGCCGGTCCGCTGGCCGCCACCTGACCACTTCCAAGACGTACAGCTCTCTGCTCTCGGGGGTCCTCTTCTGACCGGAGACATTCTGGCTGTTGGAAGGTTTCTGATAAGATGTCATTCTCCAGAGTCCTCTACTGAACCTAATTGCTTCCTGAAGCACTGCTCTGTCTGTCTTTCCCAGGAGAGCTCTTCTGGAACTGTAGACATTGCTTTGTGTTCTTCTTGAGCCTTTTCTTCCTCAGGTTGACATTCTGGGTTTGTTTAGTCATTCCCGAAAATGGTGCGATTTCCATATCCCCTGGGGTAAGGCTGTGCTCGGGAGCTAAGTCAGGTCCGCCCGGATGGCACTTCTGTGAAATTATGAACCGAGTTTGTTACCAAATGGTTTCCAGTATAATTGATGCTCTACGTGAACTTGCTGGGAGGAAGTTGGGGGGCTGCTGCGTGATTGACGTTAGCGATCCCTCCCTGAGTCGTCCTTGCACTTGGAGGAGGAGTCGCACTCCTCCTCCACACGTACAGAGAGGACTCGGTCAAAGCCCCTGTCCTTGCCCCCAGCTCAACGAGCCGTGCCGACCCCGCCCCCCCTCCCGCAGGCACATTGGCCTGGTTTTGTTCCTGCAATGTGCCAAGCTTACCCTGTAGGGCTATCAGGCGCCGTTCCCTCTGCCCGAGCACTCTCACCCCGGGCCTGCGCAGGGCGGTTCCCACTGGCCTGCGGGCCTCGATTCCTTTCTCGACCTTGTCTCTAATGCACCCCTGCTGCCTCCCTCACTCTAGCTCAGCATCTCGCTGCATTCCTTCAGAGCCCTTATCAAGACTAGAATTGCCTTCTTTAGTCACTTGTTTTCTCATTCGGCCCGCCTTTCCCAGCGCGCCTAGGGGATCTGCGAGGGGAGGTGACGTGCTTGTCTCATTGACGTTTGTTTTCCTGTTGACTGGAACAGTGTCTGGCTCAGGGCAAGGCCCGAGGTGGGAGGGGGAGGCATTTGCTGAATTAACGCCCCTGTGAATGAATGAACGGGCTGAGCGTGAGGAGGACTCAGAATGAGCATGTGGAGTGATGGCCCCTTAGATGTTGTAAAATTCTTGAGAGATGGATTCTCGTCCACAACGCCTGTCCCACAGGTAATGAATTGTGCCCAGTGAGGAGAGTCGATGTACCCAGGATGGCACTGTAAGTTCATGCAAAAACTGGCACAAGAATCCAGCTACCTCATAGGAATGACACTTCTTCTTCTTCTTCTTTTTTTTTTTTTGCAATGACCAGCAAAACCCATCAACATACATTAAAAACTAAAAGCATGCAATGAATATGGTGCCCTAGAGAGAGGACGGAAGCTGCAAGTTTTCTCAGGTGCTGCTGTTGGTGCAGGGAAGATGTGCATGGAAAGTAAAGAGGTAAAACACACACTGCAGCTCGGCCAGCTTGATGCCGGAAATGCACAGAACTGGAAGGGAGGGGAGCTGCGTGCGGGGCCGGCCTTGT
This sequence comes from Mormoops blainvillei, assembly GCA_004026545.1. NCBI lineage: Eukaryota > Metazoa > Chordata > Mammalia > Chiroptera > Mormoopidae > Mormoops > Mormoops blainvillei. Next base: position 34,586 of record PVJD01002546.1, on the reverse strand, counting down.
CTGTCCGGATACAGGCCTTGGCTTCCAGCATCTGCATGTGGGTGACCCTGGAACGGCTGAGTGAGATTTAGGGGGATCCACATGGCAGGGATGGGCCAGGAAAATGGGCCAGGAAAGCAAGTGGACAAAGGCCTGGCCAGGGGTCACTGAGGAGCCCAGCCAAACTAGGACTGTGACCACACCAGACAGCAGAGGAGAGAAGCATGGCGGCTGAATAGTTTTACGGGACTCCTCCCAGGCTTCCTGCAGTGTGGGTGCTCGGGATTCCAGCCACCCTTACTGCTCACTGACTGTATCCCCAGTAATGTTCCCAACCGGCTGAGGAAACCTGCGTCACGTCAGGGACCTCACTCCCCAAATAGCCCCTCCTCAACCCCTTGGATGCACCTGGCGACCTAGCAAGGCAGGTGTCTTGGAGTCAGCCAAACCGGGTTCCTAGGAAGCAGCTGCATGTACGTTTGGCATCACGGCTTTCTCTTCTGCACGAAGGGCACAAAAGTGCCTCCCCACTAGAATGGGCGTAAAGGTTATATGAGGATTTGTGTCCAACCACTTATGGAAACAGAGTGTTCGGTACGTATTGCTGCCCTACGGTCTTCCATTTGTATGTGATCTACATCTTGCACTATACTCCCAATTTTGTGTTTATTCAATTGATTGATTGCTTTGCAAAGAGCATCCCCAGCAAAGAACTTTGAAAGTTATAGCTTCACAGAATGTTATAACTAAAGAGAAATTTATGTTCATTAAGTCCAAAATTAACATACGTGGCTGGCAGATATGTTTATTGGGAGGGTGGAAAATTGTTAAACATCTCTGAATCGGTTGCCATTTTAAAACCGGGCGATTTCCCATTTTGAGAGATTTCTGGCCTATCTGGAAGAGTCTGGAAGAGCCTAGGGGGCCAGGGCCCTGTCCAGCTGTGTTAGTTTGCTGGGGCTGCCACGATAAAGTGATTCAAACAGCAGACACCCCCTCTCGCGGCTTTGGAGGTGGGACGTCTGAGGTCGGGGTGTGGGCGGCGCCGGTTCCCCCTGCTCCATGCTCCTCCCTGAGCTGCTGGGGGTTGCTGGTTGCCATCGGTGTTTAGTGACGTGCAGAATCTTCAGTCTGGTCTCGACCTCTTAACCCATAGTTCTTGTGTGTTTCTTTCTGCGTGTAAATTCCCCTTTTCATAGGGACGCCAATCTCCTTGGGTTAGGGGCAGCTCCAGCGACCTTACGTTGATTAATCACATCTGCAATGACTTTTTCCAGACAAGACCAGGTTCTGACCTACTGGGGGTTAGGATTTCACGTGTGGATTTTTAGAGGACACAATTCAACCCACGACACCAGCTGACATCATCTCTACCCGCAGGCTCCGGGGCCTGCCTGTGGAGTCCACCTGGCCCTATCACAGTGGGCAGTCGCTGACTTTTGGTTACATGCCTTCTTTCTCTCAATTGAGCCTCTGGGCCTAGGCTGCAAGGTCTGTAGGGGTTGGTGGGTGCAGCTCACACTAAGCGGTCCTCCCGCGGAGGCACGAATTGTGACAAGCAGAGGTAGGATGTGGCCTTTCTCTCCTCCAGCCCATGCAGGCCGGCGTCTCCCACTCACAGAAGAAGCTGCAAAAATGCTGCTGTTTGGCGAAGAGTCAGGAAGTCAAGAGGAAGCGTTGGTTTAGCGAGGGGCAGGTGACAAGTTGGGTCTGTGACAGGTGAAGCCTGAGGTGACATCTGAAAGGAAATATCCAGGAGGCACTCATCAGAATGATCGTGTGTTCAAAATTCAGGTGCATTTGTAACTTTTCCCCTAATGTAAGTTGATGATTAGGAAGCATTACACATATTCACATAGGAAGATTTTAAGGTAAAACACAGTTGCTGAGTGTTTTACTTTAGATGAAAAATGTTTTTTTGTGTGTGAGCAGCAAGACTGTTCTTTTTTAACCTACCAAAATGCCAGCTAAATTATATTTTGATAATTTTCTCAATGTGTCAGCTGCCAACAGCACTTTAAATAATAAGAATTAGACCCTCCTAAATAAGACTGTAATTCCATTAAAAAATGCTGGAGGGACCAGGGTGCAGCATCTATAAGGGATTGAGCCACAGGCTCGCTGCAAGGTTTACAAAATTCTGAAACCCAGAACACAAATTCGCTATGCTTTGCTGGGGACCTGCCACCCACCGCGATCCTAATGAGGAAAGGACAAACAGTTCTCCGGAGATTATTAGGAACTTATATGATTCCTCTTATTTGGGAATCTCTAAACTTTCTGTGATGAGGTAGGAATTACTGTCTGGCTTATAGAAGAGAAACAGAGGCTTAGGGAGACGACAAGACCCACCCAAGACTGTGCAAAGAGTGAGTGGCCTCAAGTGCCCTGGGAGTGCCCTACGACATGGCCACAGTCGAGAGACAAGGAGGAGTCATAGCCGGCGCCGTGGCCTCACGATTCCAATGTGTCATACTTTTAGGGGGTGCTGGAAATGGCCACACACCTGCATTCATGAATGGTTTGACTTTTTAGAACTGAAGCACTGAGGACCATAGGCACGGATAGGTAGAAGGTACAAGTACAGTACCGATTATTCCAGAACCATCACTGTGTTCCAGGCCACACACCCAGTCCGTGAGCTGCATACATGTCACAGTCCCACATTCACACCCCACAGTCCCACCGACACCATCACCACCACCACCATCGTCAGCCCTTTTAAAGTGGAGGAAACTGAGCTCCGCTTTACTCCCAATATGTGCAATTTATGCTCAGCGGGCAGTGGATCTTTTCTGACAGGCACTGGGCGCCAGTGCGTTCCATTTCTTCGAGAGCAGCCCGGTGTGTCTCCGTGTGGGCGCACGTTGTTATGTCCCTGGGGAGACGTCAAACGCCCCCTCTTCTCTTCCTACTACGCGTGGAATTTTTAAAAATGTAGAATCTCATGAACAAAATAAACAAGCAAACAGAGTAGAAACAGGCTCATAAGTGGAAAGGACGGCCCGGGTCAGAGGGGGGGGGCGAAGGGGCTGGGTGAAACAGAAGAAGGGAGTGAGCAAAGAAAAGAAACTTATAGGCACAGACAGCAGTGTGGTGATCACCAGAGGGAAGGGGGTTCGGGGGTAGAGGAGGGTAAAGGGGGGATGAAGGGTGATGGAAGGAGGCGTGCCTTCGGGTGATGAACACACAGTACAGTGTACAGATGATGTGTTATAGATTTGTACACCTGAAACCCATATAATTTTATTAACCGATGTCATCCCAGTAACATAAATAAAAATTAAAAAATAAAATAAAATATCCTGGTTCTTAAATGCTCAAAAAATAAAAATAAAATAATTGGGAGGAAAGGCAAAAAAAATATCCAAATTACCTGTGGCAAAAGCTCAATTTAAGAAAAACTTGCACTGAAATTACGAAAAACTCTTTGGAACTTTTTCTTTGACTTCTAAACAAGATAGAAACTCATCTGAATGACTGAGAAATAAGTCAAGCCAACTGATATATATAAAAAGTTATAACAAAATGTTTTTACTCAATACCTACAACCCACAAATGTAAACTTCCTGCTCTACTTAACTTCGACTGTTTTTTAAATTCAACGTTCTGGAGAGGACCAGAGCCTGTCGTGCCCGCCATTGACCCCATTTCTCCCCGTTTCTCCTCGTCTACGTCCGGAAGGCTCCAGGAGCTTAGAGCTGGTTTGCATGCTTCTCATCCATGTTTTCTGCTTTTAGTGCCCATGCTTTTGTCTATTGCCATTTTGGAATGTTTGTAGAATTGTAACATAACTACAATTACACTACTTTTTAAAAACCTTTCTAAAAATTTGTATTCACACAGAATACCAAACACATAGAAAGTGCACACAAAAATATAATAGACCCAGGGATTTACCTAATGCGGATTTGACACAAGTGGATATTTTGTTTTCCTCAGATTTTCTTTTCTCGAAAGATATAAAACACACAGATTTTTGCTAATAGATGTTCCCTTATCTGTTTTCTTTTCTTCCCTGAGAAAATCTTCTCTAGAACTCTGTTATTCTTTTTTGTATTTTCTGCTTTTATTAGATAAAAATATCCCTAAACTCTATAGAATATTGTGATGTGTTTTTTCTCAAAATTGTATACCTGGAATCTCCACCTCTATCTGCAACTGTGTCCCCAGCTCCATCTCTTCTAGCTTTTGGTCAAATAAATTTTGGAAAATGGTCCATGTTAATACATGATACTTTATTAATCTCAATTGCTACAGAACATACCATTTATTTATCTAGTCTTCTTTCAAAGACCACATAAGTAGTTATTTCTGTTACAGGTAATTCTACACAGGTCTCCCTGTACATCTGTCAATATTTATTGGGGGAATAAATGGATCTAGGAGTAGAATTACAGATCATCGAGTACATACAGCTGCAAGTCACTAAATTTTTCCAGGTTATAGTTGACAAAGTTGTGGTAATTTATATTTCTATTAGCGGTATAGGGGATGTCTGTTTTCTTCATAGCCTCACTGGCACAGTATTGTCAGGTTATTTTAAATGGCAAGTTCTTAATGTTGTGAAATAGCAGTACATTGGTTTAATGGGACCACATTAATTTGTATTTTTATGATTACTAGTGAGTGGAAGTATATATATATGTAAAATCAGTGGCTCATCTTTTGACTTATAGTGTCTTTTATATCACAGAAGCCTTTACTTTTCGTATAATTACACTTTCAGTTTTTTTCAAGAATGATCTATGAATAGAAACCTTTTTTAGTCTATTGAAATTATCATTATTTCTCTATCAATATTAAACAATAATTTGATTGAGTGTAGAATTCCAGGTTACACAATTTCCTTGGAACATTGTCTTTCTCCTTCTTCCCCTCCGTTCCTTTTTTTATTTCTGTTTCAGTTTAATTGGCATTCTTCATACAGAATCCATATTTACTTTTTTGCAAAGTTGCCTAGGTATGGATTTATTTCTCATCTTGTTCAAGATTCAGTGTTTTCTCTCAAACTGAGGAGTCCTTTCTCATATTAGTTTTGGGTTATTTTCATTTATTACATTTTTGAGAATTATCCTCTACCTCCACAAATTTTCAAATAAATGTTGGACATTCTATTTCTATAGTCCATAGGCTTAATCTTTCTTTTATGATTTCCATCTTATTTTCACTCTGAGGCATTTAGGAAAATACCCTGAGATCAGCCTGCCAGGTGACCCACTCTTCTTCAGCTATTGCCAATCTGCTTTTTAACTTATGCTTACGGAGTGTTTTTAAAATATGTATATGTGTATGTATATATGTTAGAACATATATACATATATACATACACATATGACTTACATAAATATAAATAAATAATTCTGGGGTTTTTTTTTGTCTCTGTTTATTTTAAAACTCTAAGTTAAATCTCCAATTTTAACCAAACACATTACAGGTTAGGGTCTAGTTTCCTCCTTTTCATGTTTGTAACTCCTTTCACAACAGTGAGAAATCTGTATTCCATTATCCTCGATATATTTACTCAGTTCCTCTAGTCTAGAGTACACAAAAGGTCATTTTGGAATTGCTAAACCATACTACTGTGAAAAACAAACTTAGCTGAAGCTCAAACTTTATTTATAGCCTTTTACGTAAAATTGCCTTCCTTTGAAATGGACAAACCTTAACAGCTCAGTTTGAGGCATTTTGACAATTCACCACTATCGAGAAATAGGACATTTCCATCTTCTTAGAACAGTCCTGTCTTTCTTCCTAGTAAGTCCCCCTTTCCGGTCCCAGCCTGAGGCAGACACCGCTCTCAGTTTCCACCATAGGTTCGTTTTGCCCATCCTGGAATTTCTTACAAATGAAGTCACACAGCATGGCCGTTTGGTGGGGAGCTCCTTTCTCTCAGCATAGTATCTGAGATTCACTGATGTTAATGTATCAGTGATGCCCTTAATGCTATTGCTGAATAACGTGGTATTATATTATTATTTTCTTATCCCTTTGCCTGTTGATGGGCATCTGGATCGGTTTCCGTTTTCCGCTAATATGAATGAACTTGTTATAGACGTTTTTGTTCAAATTTGTTGGAAGGTATACGTCTTTCCTTTTACTGGGCAAATACTTAGGATTAGAAATACAGGGTCAAAAGGTGGAGCTACAATTAAATTAAAAATGGAAACTACTAAACTCTCCCAAAGAAGTTATGCCACTTTACACTCCTGTTATCAATGTAAGCGATGTGTGTTTGATGCCGTCGCCGCACTTTAATAGTCATTCGCCGCTTAGTCTTCCTGTGTGTGGTAATGTCTTACTGCGGTTTTCATTGCATTTCCCTGGCGACCAGTGAGGCAGGGAACTTCTCAGATGCTTGTTGGTAAATTTCATGTCCTCCTTTGTGAAACGTCTAACGTCTCTTGCTCTTTTTAAAAATTAGCTTTTTTCTTTTTATTGTGGAGTTGTAAACATTTATATTAGGAATAAAAGTCTTCTGTGAGTGAAATGTTTTGCAAACGTTCTTACTCATTTTCTTAAAGGTATCTCTGGATAACAAGATTTAAAAAATTTAGCGAAGTGTCTAGATTGTTATTACTTTGTTTTTGTGTTTATTGGACCTGCGTCCTGTCCAAGAAGATTTTCTCTATCCTCAGATAATGAAGATTTGCTTTTATGTTTTCCTATCCAAAAGTTTTATATTTTTAGCTTTTACATTAAAATAAAATTAATTTTTTGTAGTGTCAAATAAGGGTTGAGGTTTATTTTGTTCTCATGTGAATGTCCAGTTTGTTGAAAAGACTTCATATTTCCTCATTTAACCACTTTGACATTTTTGTTGAAAATCTAATAACCATATGAACGTGGGTCTGTTTCTCAATTCCTTATTCTGTTTCACTAATTTATTTGTCTATCTTCATGTCAATATCATAGTCTTGATCCCGTGGCTGTACAGTAAAACTTGAAGCCTGACATGACAAGTCCCCACCTTTATTCTCTCTGTCAAGGTTGCCTTGGACATTTTAGGTTCTTTGCATCTCCACACAATTTCTCTCTCTTTCTCTCTCCAGCTAAAATTATGATCAGGATTCTGTTGAATTTATGGTGAATCTATGGGAAAATTTGGGTGGAATTGATATTTTAGCAATATTGAGATTTTGATACATGAATATGGTATAGCTCTCTATTTAATTTTTCTTAATTTTCCTCAGTGCTTATTGTAGTTATTGGTGTAGAAATTTTGTACTTATTTTAAATCCATTACAAAGTATTTTATGTTATTTTAAATAAAATTTTAACATTTTGTTCTCTAGAATATAAATAAGTTTATATTGTACAGTGATCTTGTTTTCTGAGTCTGTAGTTTCTAAATGTTTTGTTCATTTGTTCATTAAATTACTAAGTGTTTTCTAAATTAACAATCAATTTGAGAAAAAAGACAATGTTACCCTTTTCTTAACAATATTCATGTCTTTTATTTATCTTTCTTGCATTGCGTATATGACTAGGGCCATCTTCACCTCATTTCTAGTATTAGGGGAAAATAATTTAGTGTTTCTTTATTTAGTATGAGGTTAGTTGCAGATTTTTATATAACCTCTTTATCGGATTGTGTAAGTTTCTTTCTATTCTTATTTTGTTGAAAGTTTTTATCTTGAATGGACACACAATTTTGTCAGATGAATTTTTTCTAACTATGGTTGATTTTTAAATGTTAAACTTTTTACTCCTGGGATAAACCTCATTTGCTCAGGATGTTTATAATTTTTTGATATTTGACTCAATTAAACCTGTTTATCCTTTGTTAATTATTTAAAACTTTACATTAATAATAAATACTGGTTCCTGATTTACTTGTAATATTGTTAAATTTAATATCAGGGCCTCATTGACCCATAAAGGAATTTGGAAAATACTCACACTTATATTTTCAATTTTGTCTCATGTCAGTTTTGGTGAAGATACTGTCCATTTAGCCTAAATCATCCATAACATATTCTGAAGATCTTTTTAAGGTCTGTAGGATCACTAGTAATATTCTCTGGCTCATTTTTTATATTGATATTTTGTTTTTTCTTTCTTTTATTTTTTGGATAAGTTTTGCTAACAGTCTATTGATTGCATTAAATAATTTTGACCAAACAGCTTCATCTCTGTTTTTTATGTTCGTTTTCTCATTTACTAATTTCTGCTTTTATCTTTTTTTATTTTACTTTTTTACTTATTTAGGGTTTAATTTGATCTTCTCTTCTTTTTTAACTCTTCTGATGAAGACATACATCATACTTTTTATACCTTGCCTATATAATACAATATAGTATACTATAATGTAAACATTTAAATTATACATAAATATATTTAATATTTTTGCAAATATGTTTAAATTATATATAATGTAATATAAGCATTTATAGATGTATGTTTCTATCTATACACTGTTTTAACTGCTTCCCATATATTTTGATAAATTGTAGTTTCATTATAATTCAATTCAAAATATTTTCTACTTTCTCTTGTTATTTATGTTTTATGTCAAAAACATATGTTTGACATAAAACATAAATAACAAGAGACACATAAGATATTTAGAAATGTATTACTTAATTTATAACTATTGGGGGTTTTCTTGACATCTTACAATTAATTTTTAATTTTATTGTGGTCAAAGAATTTGTTCATTACTTTTGTTCTTTTGAAATTGATTTAGACATTTTGGGCCCATTTTATAATATGATTTTGTTAACAGTCCATGTACTTTTTAAAAGACTATAACCTGCACAGTTTTAGGGTGTAATGCATTATAAAGTTCAATTTAGGTCGACATGGTTGATTGTTTTGTCAAGATCTTTTACATGCTTAGTGATACTTCTATGTCGTTATTCTGGAACTTATATTTTAAATATCTGTTATTTGGTGCTAAAATTTTTTTGTTGACCTAAAGAATTGATTCTTATGAAATGTCCATCTTTTCTCAGATAAAACTCTTTAAGTCCATTTTGTCTGATATTAAGACAGCATCTCCACTTTTCTTATGGTTATTGTCTTGATGATATTTTATTTTCATCCCAAATACAAACATATTTATATTTAAAATTCATCTGTTGTAGACTACATATAGTTGGTAATGCTTTTATGTCCAATCTGGATATTTTAACCTTATACTTAGACTGTTTAGTACATTTCTATTTAGTGGAATTATTGATAACAAAAAATAATGTAACAGTGATTATTTATTTCACTATTATAATCCTCCTAGGCTAGTTCATTATTTCTTTATTTTGTTATTAATTTAAAAATGTTTTGGCATAATTGGGAATAATTAATAAGTAATGACGAAATAGCCCTAAGGATGATGAAAGAACAAACTATTCCAGACAAAACTAAAATGACATCACTAAGAATATTGCAAGTATCTTAAATGTGTAAATGAGTTAAATGGGCCCATATAGTAACTGCAAGATAAAATAAGCTTTATTCCATTAAAATATTCTTTAAAATGCTTTGTTCTTTGGAAGATCGCTAAGAAAAAACAAAACCGCAAAATATCAATTCTTCTAGCTACAACAGATACGACTGTTCAGAACAGGGCCCCGGCAGTGTTCTGGCATTTAAAGTGTTTGCTAGTTGATTCAGCGGCCTGGCTCGTCTCAGAGGTGGTCCATACCGGCTGTTTTCCCTTGGCTTTGGTCACATTTTCCTGTTACATATCTAGTAACCCTTCATCCTATCCCAGATATTGTAAAGACACTGCAGAGACACCGGATTGAGTTATGTTCTGCTGAGGGTTTCCTTTTTTTCCCAGCAGGATGTTAACTTGGCTGGAATCAACTCCTAGCCTGTCCCACCTGTGGTGAGTGGCACCCCAGTTGTCCTGTCAACTCTCCTGGGCTTTGGCCAGACCTTATGCAAAATTTCCCAATTGTGCGTAGTTGAGCAGTTAGAGGGTTTCGGCAGGTTCATTGCGAACTCACAGCCTCTATTTCTCACTTTGTAGTATCTCCCCTCTTATTACCAGCCACGCGGGGGGTCCCAAAGTCTCCTCTCTTCAGCACAGAGCCAGGAAGACCAGGACTCCTGTCCTGTCCCTACTTCGCAGCCTGGAGCGTGCTCTCAGGAAAAAAGTCCCAGGCATGCACGTCTCACCCAGCTGAGTTCCTGCCTTTCAACAACAGACTTCCCTCCAGTTTCTCTCTGCATTTATTTACTCTCCGGTAGCTAGAAATGGTTGGTTGGTTTTCTTCTCTCTTTCAGGTCTTATAGTTGTGAATGTGACACAGTTAGTTCAACCAAACTATTCTGCCATTAACAAAAGCCAAAATGTAACCATTCAGTTTTTAGTTTTGACAATTGTCATTATTATTCATTAAAGTTCTATAGGGTTGCTTTTGTAATCCTCTCAGTCTTTTATCATGTCTCCTTTCCTTTTACGGTTTTATTCTTTTTATTATCTCTTTACGTATTTTGAATAAACTTATTTTAAAGGATTTTCTGGGGTGTCCTGTAGGCTTATGGTCCGCTCCCTTGCCCCAGGGTGGGCATTAAGTTTGTGGCCATTAAAACCTACATGCTCACGCCAACCCCGTGGGCCACCAAAGGAAGCTTCAGCTCTAGCTTATACCTGACTTTGAGTTCTCTCTTTATTTCTAAATCTTGGGAAGTTCTCTGTTCTTGAACTGACCTCTGCATGTTTGCGTTTTATTTGTTCTACTTGACCCTGTGTTTTTGTTTTCTTAAGAGGAAGGAGATGACCCCTCAGCACAGTACGAAAAAAGGGTCTCAATTGCATCACTGAGCCCAAAGTAGAAACTGAATGTTGTGACGAACTGCCATGCACTTCCAATGTCAAAATCCAGAGAGTTTGTAACAGCATACATGAATAACCCTGACTCTTAAAAGGCAAACAAATTTGTTGCCCTAAGGAGCGTCCATTTTGTTTATGACACCCAACTCTCAATCTGCCGCATCATACCCACGCACGGATTTTCCTAGTTGCAGGCCTACCTGCCCTGGGAACGGAGCACATTTCATTGTCCCCGCTGACTGGAACCCCTACAGCACAAGGTTGCAAGGGGCCTGCTGTCCGTTCCATAAGCAACGTTACCGGCATTCCATGGCAGCCCCCCTTGGGAATAACGGTAAGTCCCAGGCGAGTCCCAGAGCTGAGGGGTGCCCTGGGCTTTTCTGACATTTCAGTGCTCTACAATTCCATGTTTTCAATTGCTCTTGTCTCCTTGGAAGGCTGGGCTAGTGGAATGCTGAAATTTCCAGTAACCCAAAACCTCCACTCTGTCACACTTCAAACCCAGGGCTGTGCATCCAACCGAGAATTCAAAACACTATTTTCACACTTCACTTCTGACCAAAGGAAATGTGGTATGTTGGCTTTAGCTTTGAATTTCAATCAATATAATTCAAAATATATGAAATCAAAGTGCATTTCCCGAACATCTGACAGAGTCGCCGAGAGCCCAGCTTCCCCTACCCTGGCCTGGCCAGGCTGGTTCCTATTTTGCATGTTTTAAGTCCCCGTTTGAAGTTCATCCATCCGTGGGGCTTGAGTTTTGGCTTGGCTTTCATTCCATGCCACGTTTTACACTCACTTTTCATTTCACATGGAAACCAGGGGCGGGCAAAGAAATGGGAACTGTGGTAAAAAAAAAAAAAAAAAAAAAAAGGGAAGGGTTAGAATCATGACCCAATAAAAGAAGCCAAATCAGAGTTTCCTTTACGAGTTTGAAATCAGACTCTAAGGGACAGCGGAGCTATTTATTGGCAGAAAGATCATCACCTGAGCATCTACTGTATGGACCGTATTAGGGCCTCATGTTAGAGGAAATACAGACTGCGGGTTCTGTGTCTGCGCAAGAGACACGAGGGACCAGCCGTTAGGATAACACATGCTGAGTCGAGGACTCCAGGAGCATGCCGCTACGCAGGCGCGCTGAGAAGGATGTCAGAAATGACCGGGCATTTCAGTTGGATTTTGAATCACGAGCAAGGCTTTTTCTGGTGATGCAGGCAGAGAGGCCAAAAGTACTGAGGGCGTCGTGTGGGACTGGACCTCAAGTCTGATGACAGCTGGCTTCCGTAACTCACTTCTCTTGTACCTATTTATCTCCAGGGATAGAAGACCCTGCTAGTGCCGGTCTGGTCCACTGGGGGTTGGTTCTAATAGTGTTTTCTTTCTTACCCCGAGAACCAAGCCACCCATTCCTTGTAAGGGCGTAAGGGGAGGAGTTTAGAGGCACAGAGGGCTGTGACCAAGCATCCACTAGGTGACGGGCTCCCAGAGGTAACTCATCTTGGCAACCCCCAGGGGTTTTAATCTCTAACCAGGTATCATTGGCATCTTTTTCCAGGAGAGGAAACAGGAAACAAATACGATCAGTGGACCTGACTTCGAAGTCCTGGTGGCGCCTGAGCTCCATCTTTCAAGACTCTCGTTGTACGCAGAAGTGTACCCTCTTTTGTGTGTTTCAAACTGATCTTTCTTCACCCCCGGCAGAGCGGCCACCATCACCACCTTCACCTTCTCCATCACCAATGTGTGCCGGGCGCTCGGCCAGGCCTTCTACACGCAGGCCTCATGGCTCCTCGCCCCTGACTCCCTCGTAGGCCCATTGGACAGAGAAGCAAATAGAGGTGAGGCGAGGGGAGGGGACAGGCCCGTCACGGAGCAGCCAGGCAAAGCGCAGCGAAATCCGGAGGCCGGTTTCAGTGTGTATTTGTCACCGTGGCAGCCTTTTTTCTGATGTTTTGAGTAGTGTCGTTTGAAGATAGTAATACTTCACACTGTGAAGTTTCGGTTAAAAAATGAGCACTGTGAAAATGGTATGTTTCTCCTGCCACTGACCCCAGTTCCTCAGGACCCCCCCTCCCCCACAGGACGTCACTAGAGCCAGTTTCTTACGTAACCGTCAGAGGCTAGCCTACGGGACCACCATCGAACGTGAGTGCTGCTACGCCTCGTTTCACACAAATGTTAGTGGTCCGTAGCACAGGCTTGTCTTTGCTTTGCACACGTGACACTGCAGCTCAGAGACGTCACACGGCGTGGATGGGGCTCCCCCCTCACCGTAACAGCGGCACCGTTTCTATGCACCGACCAGCTTTATTGAACTGCCCCCGCAATGGTGGACACTCTGGCCGTTTCTAGCCTTTTGCGGTTGTAGACGGTGCTGAGACAGCTAATTCTGTCCCTGTATCTGAGCTCCCCCAAGTGTGTCTGCTGGACATTCCCTGGTCCTTCTGCCCCTAAGAGATCAAGCCCACTCCTCTTGATTTCCTCCACATTCCTTCCAGCATTCCATGGACACGACTTCTCCCCCACGTCCCAATGTTGACCCTTCAACGAAAACTTTCATCCCCTGGAGGACAAGGGTCTTATTTTTACCCACTGCGGGTGCCTTTTTCTGGCCCATCTCTGGTCAACCCCAGCGCCCCATGTAGGAAAGGCCAGAGCAAGGGCCCCTGCAGCTGAGCTGGCCATGGTGGCCACAGCTGTTCTTACCGGGAGGAGGGGATCACACCGCTGTCGTCCAAGAGGGGCTCACAGGCCGGGCACAGCTGCTGAGACCCTGCACCGTGAATGCAGCCATTGTTCCAGTGAGCCACAAGGCACACGGTTGGGACAGGCGTGAAGAACAACTGGGCCAGCCCCCGACCACCCCTCGCACGTGTGCAGGAGGAGGGCGGCCAGTCCTGCCCAGATCCTGGCCTGAAGCTCTAGAAAGACAAAATATGGGCCCCTCTTCTGTAAAGGGGCAGATGGGTGAGGAGGGGCTTGAGGCACCCATCAAACCTGAATCGATCAGTATCCCACCCTCTGGCAAAGTCTTGGTTAACAGAACTCTCCAGAAATGGATGATGGCATGGAGTTTTTCCGACATCGTCTTATTGAGCATTTACATTTGGAGTCAGCCTCTTCGGCTGTTTAAGGTTCAGCCAGAGACCCTCTTTTAAACACGGATGACTTCACTGCAGTGGCTCGCAGAACCTGTGTCTCCCCACTCTGCCCCGTTTGCCCCATTTCTCCAAGGACGGGATTTCCCCCCAGACACGATGACTGAATCTCTCCGGGTCGCCTGCCCTCTTCAGTAATGGGATCGGGTATCCACCGACCTCTCCCTTTGCTGGAATGGAATAAGGAGCTCTCACTGCTGCAACAGGCAGAGCGCAAAAGTTCAGTTTCAGTTCCTTAATTCCATCATGTAGATGGGGGGGAGCAGGGAGAGAGAGAGAGAGAGAGAGAGAGATTGAGAGAGAGAGAGATATTGAGAGAGAGAGAGAGAGAGAGAGAGAGAGAGAGAGAGAGAGAGAGGGCGAGAGCCATAAAGGCGGACAGACTAAGAGAGGTGGGAAATGGGTAGGCACCCTTAGCGCCCTCGGGCTGCAGAGGGGCGGACATCGCTCCCTTCTCCTGGTGAGAAGGCAGCTGTGTGGCCCTGGTCCACTTACAGGGCGGCTGGGAAACGGGGTCTCTCTGTAGGCCCCGGGCGAAGGTGGTGCAGCGAACACAGAACGTCAGCCCTATCACATTTTGCCACCGTTGTTGAGGGGCTGTCTGAGAATTTGAAGGGAAAAACAATTGTACCTCATGCCTTCCCGGGCTCACGGTGAGCCCTTCAAAGGAGCCTTCTTGGCAGACGGCGTTCTCAGGCAAGGCCGACTTTTGCATGAGTATCCCTTCTGAACCCATTGCTTGTTACGGATGAAGGAGGACTCATCTCAGACAGTGGCTGCCTGTGAACCCAGAGCAGCTCTTTTGATTAATGTGGCCAGTTAAGCTAAACAAAGAGATTGGCCATTACTGGGTAAAATCAGTCACTCCAGAAGCCCCAGAGAGACTAGTTCCTGGAATCAAAGCAAATTAAATCCAAATTAATCCCTGTGGTTGGAGGAGGTCGGCAGAGAGGCAAGGCCCTCACCGTGGGAGTGAAAATATGTATTACATTTTGGGGAAGGGAACCAGCAATATTTATCGCTCACTTTAATCGCTTCCCCATACCATCTGCCATAAAGGTCCCACCTCTAGAACTCATCTCTAGAAATTCTATCAATATTGGAGGAGAGGAGGGGGTCATGAACAGACCCCTCCCATCTTTACGAGAGGTAGGGACATGTTAGGGACCAGATAGAGAGCCGTGCACAAGAGCTGCTGCATATCTTGTAGGCTGGGCAACTCATGGGAGACTATGCAGAACTCAAAGTCAGGAGATCTTTGTATTACAAAGATTTGCCGGGAATACTGAGAAGTGCTCTCGATACACTAGTAAATGGGGAGAATGGTACCGACAATATATTTGTAGAGTACTATGACCATGGTGTCGTATGTAACATTACAGCAATTAGAATACCCACAGCAATGAAAGCACTCATGGGGCATAGGTCTTCCATGACTTCTTTTCACCCAGGTCTGAGAAGTAGGGGGTAATGTCCCCATTTGGTGGGTGAAGAAGTGGAGGGTCTGACAGGGGAGGTCATTGCTGGTCACCCAGGTACTGAACTGAGATCCACGCTTAGCCCTCAGGGATGTCATGCTCTCTGGTTCATCTATGCAAACATGTTACTATTCAAAAAACAAAGGGGAAGTATCAGAACTTTACCATTCAGTGGTTAACTATGTGGTGGAAATAGCAATAGTTTAGGAGGTTTTTTTTTATTACACTTTATTTTTACCAATATCCTCGTCAATCAATGTATGTATTGATTTTGCCACTTAAACAAATGAGCTCATTCACGAATAGTGAACAGATGACTCCATGCGAGAGGGGAAAGGTTGGGGCAGTGCCCCACTGAGGAGGGCATCCTTGGGTCGTGACATCCGGTTATTTTCTCCCTGTTCACTTATATTCTCTATTTTTTTGCATATGACTTATAGAATAGAAAAATAAAGACCAAGGAGACATGTTTACTGGTCTATTAATATTTTTATTTCTTCTTGACAGCAGGACAGATATGTCTCTTCACATTGAAGAGACAAGAGTCAAACCAGGCCAGGCCACAGAATGAAAGAACTTCTAGGCTCTCTATAGGGCAACATTGGGACAGGGAGCACCTCTGTCATGAAACTATGATGACTTGCACTGGAGGTTTCTGCTTTGGGGTGGTGGCTGGTAGCCCAGTTGTGTCCCTTTGTTGTGTGGGCAATGTCAGCGCTGGATCATGGAGGAGGAATAGTAGGACTGGCTGTGTGAGCGAATGGGACTCCTGGAAATGGTGTCCTGTGGTATCTGGTAGCCCTGAAATCAGGTCTCCACCGTTAGGGAGTTCTAAGAATTTGGGCGAGAGAAGGCAAAGAAGACTGAGGGATATGACAAGATTATAATTAGTTGCCAGTTGGGTCTGCGGTCTCATATTTCTTTCTAGAAAATGTCTACTGGGGCTCGTTGGGATGAAATTTCAGGGCACCATGAGCTGAGAAGCCAGAGCTGTCTGTGCCGGGGTCCATAGTCTCCCGGAGGGAAGCCGTGGCATTGGTCTCTGTTGCTCTTCCTGTTGTGTCCTGAGTGTGACGGAGTGGTGGGTCCTGGTTCATCTTTCTCTACTCGTTATTTATGTTTTATTTTTTGAACACAACTTTGAGAGTAGGTAGAAAAGGATAAATAACTATTTTCACCGACCTTGCCATTTTATTTTAGAATTCAAACACCTCACTGACAAGACTGGTTTTGCCAATTATCTCTGCTAAGCACGTCCGGAAGTTTCCCCTGCCCCTAAGCCCCTCCCTGTTTCAGACTTAACTGAGAGTGTGGGGAAGCTGGGATGTTGCAAGAGGTGTCTGTCCCCGGGGAAACTGGGGCCTCGGTCCAGGTGAGAATCTCGAGGCACAGACAGTGTCCAATTCTTCCTTGTGAGGTCCCCTGGAGAGTAGGACCACAAGGGTCAGAACCTTCAATGTCCTGCCCTCTGAAATTGGGCACTCAGCTTATCTCTCATGTCCAGATGCCAACAGTGTGGCAGGAGGTGGCTTCTTTCGGCACAGCGCACAATGGGGACAAGAGTGGTTGGAGGCAAGTCGCTTCATCTCAAAAGAACGGCTCAGCCCTTCTTGGCCAATGACTTTGGGCCAGTCATTTAACTTCCTGAGCCACAGCCCAGTCACTTGTTAAGTGAAGACTGAATGACAGGACATTTTTGAGGGGTCCCAATGCAAAGCACTTTCCCCCAAAATGTCAGCATCCCTTCTTTCCTTCTTCTGGCTTAGAGCTCTCAGTTCCTGAGCTCTGGTGAAATTCCACTCGAGAGGACACTTTCTCTGTCAGCCCCCGAAGCCTCCCTCTTACTGGGCTCAAGTGAACCTAACCGGTCAGTCTCCCAAATCCTCATTCTCATCTCCGTCAGACAAAGCCAGGTTTGGTGACTATGGAAGCCACCGAGAAGTGCTCTTGTGTCTGACAGGGAGAGTGCGCTGGGGGAGAGAAGATGCTGGGACTGGAAGGGGGACAGTCAGTTTCCTGGACTTGGTGCATCCTGATCAGTCCATAGCCCCCTCTGGGCCTCAGTCTCCATGTCTGTAAAATGAAGGGGGTTGCAAATGATAACATGAAGCGGCACCTGTGAATGCATTTTGCAAACTGTAGAGCATTTGCTCTAATTTCTTGTATGTATGGGAGGTCCTTTAGCGTAATGATCAATATGTTTTAGCAATTTTGGCAGGAAAAGAAAATAACTGTTTTCCTCATCTTGATTTTCTGGAAGTTGACTCAAATAATTTAAGTTTCTGGGCCACTTCCCTTTGTGTGACCTTGGGATGAGCCACTGACCTCTTTAAGGCCTGCTTTCTCCATCCACGAAATCAGGACTCAACACTGTTCACTTCACGGAAGTCTCTCAGATGTCCCGGGATGACACACATGGGGTGCGTGGTGAACCCTGAAGCTTGCAGCAATGTGTAGGGGATCAGTGTGAAACACCCTGCAAGGGCGGACACACTGAATGCCCAGGGACGTCACGGGGGCATCTGTGGGGTTTCTGCCTGTTCCTCTGGGGTTCTACGGACAGTCGAGGGCAGGAGAAAGTGTTCCCCTGTGCCCACACATGGCAGGGTTTCAAGCAATAGGCATTTTTAAAATGCTGTAAATTTGGAACGTGAATTACCTGGTCGGTCTGATGTGTTATCCTAACTGGGTATGTTTTGTGTCAACTTCAACACTTGGCAAAGTCTGCCTTACTTTCATTCGAATGTAACAAACCAGTCCTGATATTTTATATATCTCAAGGGACCTTGGCCATTACAAGATGATATTTTTATTTTGCCTGAAGCTATTCCTGTATATGTTTTAAAAATAGAGACATGGTGTCCTGACCGACTGAGCAACGGCCTCCTTCACTCAGATGACGCCGACCTGGCAGTCTCGGCTCCAGGTGCGGAGGGGTGTGCGTGCACAGTCCAGATAACAAAGAATGTTCTTTACAGGCACTGCCCCCCACCATGACTCCTCTGGCTTTTATCTTTATCATTTATGCCTAAGATAGTTCCCAGAATTTGTTCTGGTCAAAAACAGGTATACTGTGTTCTATGATTATTTTAGAAAAACCCTCAAATGGAAATTGACATAAACCAGCCGTATACATATGCACATATGCGACTATGTGAATATACATATATGTGAAATGCATCACTTGAGATGTTATATGTTTCCTCAAGTTACCGGCATCATCCTAGCTGCTTGGTTTTTATCACCCAGTGCTTGTGCCCTGATCCTACAAGTTACTGGCTGTACTTTAGACAATCTACTGCAGTGTATTGATTCTAAGGCAGTATTTTAAGAACTCTTTTAACACCTGACAATTGATGGCATCTTACGATTAAAACTATCAGCATAGCTTTCTCTCATCTAGTACACGAACTGATGACGTGTCTTACAATGACATAGACCTTAAATTCAATGGATCCGGGATTTCCCTTTCGGAATTTTTATTTCATTCTCAGCAACATCGCTAATAACATGAAGTTATTTAAAACCCCCCACGAATTCAGTACACTTCCTAGTACGGGCACTCAAGAAAAGAAACACATTGTTATTATTGCCACATTAACTTGTTAGAAATGACGGCCATTTAAACAGCAGGCCTTCCCCTAGCCACGTTTACTGCCGTCGCACAAAGGGGGATTCAGGCTCAGAAACGCCGGGCTATTGACCGGAGGCTGCAACTCAATGCGAATACAGAATCCGCCTGACCCCAGAGTTTCTGTTCACCCCTCTCAGGATACCCTTTGGATATAAATACACTTTGCATGTCACATGTTATCCACCTTCAAAGTGTAACCCATTGTTTATAAACCACAAAATCTGTACTGCTTCTAAGCTGGAAAGGGGTGAGGTGTCGCCTCCGACACCCCCAAAATGCCGCCACAACATCCTACTGACTGCGTGCTGCTTCCCAAATGAGGATATTTAGTTCCAGGTCCCTCCACATGCTGTGGTGATTTAATCACTGCGAGCCCCCCAGTAATCACTCTGCATCTCATTGTGCAAGTCAGCAAATTCCGTTCACTTTAATATACATGAGAAAGAGGGAGGGATATTTCTCACTGAAGGTTTTATGGAAACATTCTCCATTTATTGATTTTCTTCCTTAAATCTTATTCTTTAAATCCTTCCCCCCGCCCTTACGCACACACACAGGCACACCCATATATATGATAAAAATGACGGCTATGGCCATGTTTGTTCAACTGAACAAAAATCTAGCATATTGACAACATTATCTGCCGTTCCCACATTTCACCTGGAGCAGGAAACTGTTTGATCTCAAAGGCTGCGGACTACATCAGTTCACAAGACTATCTTTTATTCATGCACATTAAAATAAAGACAACCATATGCAAGGGTTTCTACGACTCAGGAAAGGCAATAGATGAAACTCGCTTCTGCTCGCGAAGCCCTGCATGTTGCCCCCATAGGCAGTGGCCTGACCGGGAGTTTTCCTGCACTGCTCTTGGCCCCCTGTAATTTCAGGGATCAGTACACAATCACAGATGGGTGAGCTGGCCAGGTCCTTGGAGGTCATCACCTCCCCAGGGAAATAAAAAAAAAACAACAACAACAAAAACAAAAACCAAAGGCTGGATAATTTAGGGACATTTACGTGTCACGTGTTGCATTCTATACAAGACAAGACTAAAGGAGCACTTATCTGCTTGTTGCTCTTCTCAGCTTAAACCAGGTTCTGACAGGGATGGCGTGACCTTGGAAAAGGCACTTCATCTCTTGAGACTTCAGCTTTCTCTTCTGGGGGTGGTAGGGCCGACCGCACCAGGCTATTGCAAGGACCACCGAAGCTAACCCACCTGTACATGCCGCCAGGGTGCGAGGCACAGTACTGTCCACCTGTTCACTTTAATTCAATGTCTTCGCTTTCTGTTTCTCCTGTTGCAGACACGGCCCCATAAAGTGAGACATTTGCAATAGATTTCAGGCGACTGTGTAAATCATAAATATACCTGGGTTGCCTTTTTCTGTTCTCTTCTATTCAACAAGAATTCTGTATCTCCATTAAATAACAGGTGTTTTATCTTCAGCCATGCTAGGAACCGCAGGCAGTACCCGCCTCCCCCCACCATGGTGGAACGTGTCAAAGCCAACAGGCTGGTGTCTGGGGTCCCCTTAGAAGACGCTGGTGCCGTTGCAGTCCTGCGACTCCTGGAATGCAAGAGTGAATGTCTCTGCCTCGCCGTTCCTGGCCCTGGGCAATCAGGAAGGCGCGTGGAACTCTGCCGACTTAGAGAACACGCTTTTATGTTTTCCTGTGCTTGTCTCCTCACACCAAGTGGACAGAATTGTGTATTATTTTGAGGTTTCTGTCCCCTGTCTATCCACGGGGCCATACACAGTATCGACACGGGCTTATGGTTTGTTTTTCTATCGCCTGCTAGATGTTCTTGGCCAGATGAAGCATTCCTAACTGAACTTGAATGGCATTTAAAATGACATTGGGGACTTGGTTTTCTAGTCCGTTGAGCCAAAAAATATAAAAAACTTCCATTTTTCCTTGCAAAAAAAAACGTCATGGAGGAAATGAGATGCCGCGTTTATGGATGAGACAGAAACTCAGAGAGGTCTTGCTACCTGGTTAGGTCACACAGTTAGTAAGCAGCAGAGATGGAATCAGAATCCAGGTGTAATTGATTCCCACAGGCCTAACACGGTCTCAGAAATGTCACACACCTCCAATTCTTCAATATTGGAAGGAAGATGCGCTCCCTTTAGGGTTTGTGGCAATAAGCATAACACTAAGCAGGAGACCCGGCTCAGAGAAGTAGCTCGATTCATTGTCGTGGCCCCTCGTTTATTGGCTCAGAGCTCTAAGGAAACCCTCCTCTACTCTGCATTTTCATGCCAGGGCTGAACCCTGTAACTGCATTTCCCAGGCTACCGTGACCCTGGCTTCCTATGAGTTGTGCCTGTGGTGAGCACGGAAGGGACACAGAAAAGTGGGAGGTGGGGTACAAATGAACTTATGATTCTTCTTCCTTACCTGCGTCGTCTCAGCAGTAGCAGTTGGCTCTAACCTTTCCCTTCTCTCTCACTTCCAGAATCAGCCTTTTCTTAGCTCCACAGCCATGCAAGTAGCGGGCGGATGGTGCTTCCTCTGCAGGAGTCTGAGTACTAACTTGGAGCGGTTCTTTTATACCCAGCCTGGATATCCCCACCACTTTTCTTTTGTTCTCTGAGCCATGAATTGTAAGTGTTTGCTGTGGGTATTAACTGGCTATTGCTTGGGGGTAATATTGGTTGTCCATTTGTCCTTCCAATTTTCTGATTTGTCATTTAAATCCACTTTGTGTGAAATACAAAGTGTGGTTTGTGGTATCTTTGCTGGACTCTGAAATGATGCAGCTTTTGGTAAAAGGATGCTTGAATAAACACAGAAAATTGGACGGTATTCATTTGGTTCCCTAAAGGAGCTTGCAGCCAATGGGAGGGATGGAGGTAAATTCTCATGTAATGTA
This sequence comes from Mormoops blainvillei, assembly GCA_004026545.1. Taxonomy (NCBI): domain Eukaryota; kingdom Metazoa; phylum Chordata; class Mammalia; order Chiroptera; family Mormoopidae; genus Mormoops; species Mormoops blainvillei. The sequence continues at coordinate 12,667 of PVJD01002546.1, read as the reverse complement.
GGATGTAAGTGCTAGCCAGAGGTGTGGGCCTGGTACAGTGAGATAGACCAGGGAAAAAGTGATTTCTTGAGACTGGAACCACTCAAGCTTGGGGTTGGATTTGATTGTTAAAAAGTGAAGAGGATTTTGCTGAGAAAAGGACATGAAAAGGAGTTCTATATAATTGCAACAATAATTTACCATGGGGGCGATTTCTAAAAAGTCTCCTTCAAGTAATTTTTTGAAATGAGGTGGAATACATATATCAATCACTAAATAAAGTGTTTCCAGTTAAAAGCTAGCACATATAAGGCTATTAATACAAGGCGGGTGCCATGTTTGGCTCTGACATGGACTCATCCATGTCACACTCACCCTGGCCCTCCTCTCTTTCAGGGGGATGAGCCAGCCGTGCAGGAGTTCTGACCTGGGGGCTCTGCATCCAGGGGCGGCACTGTGTCACCTACAAAGACAGGCGTGGATTATTACCAGAGGACCTGGGTACAATTTCACCTCTCTGGCCTCAGGCAAGTCACTTAGCCTCCCTGAGGCTTGCTTTTGTCATTAAAAAAACAGAAACACCAGTGGGCTGTGGGGAGGTTCAAGTCCAAATGGAAGCCAACCATGACCTGTCAGTGCCAGATTGGACTGAGACCCCGACAGTTTTACATGTATTTCCTCAATCCCTGAAGGATCCCCACCCTGAGCAAAGAGGTTACTCAGGTTCTTTCCGCGAGTCCCTGAGTCTTTGTGTGACCACAAAACTACTCTTCTGAACTACTTCTAGTCGCTGGACATTAACAAGGACTTGGTGCACTAAACCCTGTCCCAGGCCACTCAGTCTGTGATGAGCAGCCAGCTTCCTCATTGCTCAAATGACACAGAGGACCATGGTCCTGGAAAGATGTTCACAGGTGGTACTCAAGAAAAACACCAGTCACCAAGGGGGCATCAGGACACCCACAGTGAGAAAGCTGTCTTCAGTTTTCAGTAACTGAGGGTATTCGTGTCCCATGGCTGCTGTAGAAAATTACCAAACACTCAGCGCCTTAAAACAACAGAAATGCATTCTTTTTAACAGTTCTTAGCCATCAGAATTCCTCAGCAAGTCTTTAGGGGCTGAAAACAAGGTGTCGTTAGGGCTGATAATTTTCTGGAGGCCCCAGGAACGAATTCATTTCTCCTAGAGAATCCTGGCATTCCTTGGTGGCGAAGCCACGCTGCCGCCGTTGCCCCATCTCCCTCCACTGCCTGTGGCCTTCACATGCTCTTTGTACTGGGACGTTTAGGATTAACGTAGGCCCACTGCATAATCCAGGGCCATCTCCCCATCTCAGGACCCTTAAATTAATCACATCTACAAAGCCCCTTTGGCCATGGAAAGAAAATATTCACGGCCTCCAGGGGTCAGGACACAGATTTTGTCTTTTTGGGGGGCGAGGAGGGAAGTTATTATTCAGCCCACTACACATGTGAAGCTTAGTTTCTATTTGGAGCTCTTTCCTCACTAGAGACAAAACCCCAAACGGCACCTCTCCGGGGTAAACCCGAGGAGGCAGGGCCCTTCCCCTCTTCTCCCTGAGGTCGTGTCTCAGTTCCACAGTTAATGGTGTCGAGGTGCCAGATGGGTGGTGTCTGGCCTGTGGCCCTCACCCACCTGCTCGGGCATCACTGAAAGGTCAGCTTCCACCCGCTTCCCATCTACCTGACTGCCTCCGTTCACCTGGCCCGAGGCCTGTCCAGAGCAGCACCAGCCTCTGAGTCACAGCCCTCACGCCAGCCACGGAGCCTGCTTCCCCATCTGGTACCCTGATGAGAAGCGCGGTCCCCAACTGCCCCTCCCAGTCCCGCCCCACTCACCCAGGCAGGGTGGGGCCTTATAGTCTCCAGGTGCGAGTGGCCACTGGGGCTCAAGGTCTCCCCATCTTCATATTCCTAATACCTCCCTGAGAATTCCAGTCTATTCTGTCGGCGGAATTCCTCACCCATAACCCTGCAGCCCCCAGTGAGAAGGGAAAGCGCTGGGCCCCTTCTCAGGAGGCCCACGAAGGGCCCCCCTTTGCCATTTCCCTCTCCTGCCTCCTTTGCCGTTCCCCGCTATGTCCGATTGCTAAGCTGCCATAGCAAAGTGCACAGGCTGCGGGGCTGAAACAGCAGGTGTTGATTTCCTCACAGTTCGGGAGTCCCCAGGTCCAAAGTCAAGGTGTGGGCCGAATGCTTTCCTCTGAGGCCTCGCTCCTTGTCCTGCAAGATGGTCATTTTCACGCCGTGTCTCACGTGGTCTCGCCTCTGTGTGTGCCTGTGTCCTGCTCCTTTCTTCCAAGGCGACCCTCTTCTATTAAGAACACCCGTCATATTGGACGAGGGCCCACCCTAGTGACCTCATTTTAACTTAATCGCCTCTTTAAAGACTTTATCGAAAAAGAGAGGTCACATTCTCAGGCACTGGGATTTAGGACTTCAGCATATGAATGTATGTGGAGGGGGGAGGTGAACACATTTCAGCCCGTAACACCCGCTTAGGAGGCTTTTAAAGAATTCTTGGGGTGGTAGCAGAAACTGGTCCTGCCTGATTAGGCGCCTTTCCAAATCTTTCTTCTGGCTGACATCCAGACCACAGCTTTTGAAACTCAAACGCTTAACTTTGATGTCTCAGTTCTCTGTGTGTCCTATGACAGGTCTTCTCCAAAGCAACGGGCACCTTCCATCTGGCCGCTGGGACGGGAGTGACAGGTCTCAGAGCACAGGAAGCGTGTATAATGTGCGTGTGAGTGTGTGTGTGTGTGAGCGTGCATGATGTATGGGAGCTGGGGGCACATCAAACAGCTCTTGAAAATATCATGCTGTAAAATCAGCAATTTTCCATCGAATTCTCACTAGGTGCAAGACACGGCATAGGTGTTTTCTAGATGCATTTCTTCATCTATGTCTCACAAAAGATGAGCACATTTGCAACATCAGCCTCATCTTACAGATGAAAAAGCTGAGGTTTGGAGAGGGACCAGTGTAGGGTGGTGGAAACAAAATGCAAACCCAGGTCTAGTTGTATAGTAACAGCAATGACAGTTCTGGGTTCCTTGAGCTTTGTGGAGTGTCCTGAGTTCCCAGGCTTAGCTTCTGCTCTCAGCATCATTCTCAAAATAGGACGGAGTAGGAGGCAAGGCTGGGGCCACACCACGCTTTGAACTTGAATTGTGTGTCCTACCAGCCGGCATTGTATACCCTGTCCCTGGTGACGCTGTCTTGTTGCTTGGGTCCTATTGACTTTCGGAGCAAACCCATGTGGCAGTCAGTAGATTCCCAGCTCATGGGTGAGCTGCCCAGGGCAAACTAAACTCCCAGTGTCCTCAGTTACTAAGTGGGGGGACTGGAGTCCACCTGTCTGGATTCAAGATGGAAGGAGAGGCCAGTGTGCTGCTCAGACCAAAAGAATGGATTTGTTCCTGGAGGAGTCAAGAGTCCCAGGGTTTGGGGAAAGACCAGGACCCTTCAGAGAACAGCGGACAACTTTGACCGGCCTCTAAAATACCACTGTGTGCCTGGTCACTGCCCTCCTCGAGTGACCAGTAATCAAGCTGTTTGGAGCAAAGGGGTCATGTCAGCCACCCATCCCTGCCGAGGGCATCATGTCACCCCATGTAGAATGCACACACATGCACACACAGAGCGTACCTTTAGACAATGGAGTGATTCTGACGCGTCTTTTAACTAACTCAAAGCAGCACCTGGATGATTTTAATGGACTCATCGTACACTCATGGTTATCATGAAAAGTGTCCATTTTGGGGTCTCATGTCTCAACAACTGTGTGTCCACAGCTGGGATATTGGGATACAGACTCAGCATTTCAATTATTCTCACATTTCCTTCCCTCCGGTGCCTGCGAGAAGCTGAGAGGGGCTGCAGAAGGATGGGGAGACCCCCTTCCCCAAGCTAGACTTGAGTCTTGCCCGACTTCTGCCTTGAAATGGTCCTGAGAAGCCCAATGACCCACCATGGAGACACAGGGCAGTGCAGAAGCCACAGCACCAACATCTCAGCCACGTCACATGGGCTGGCTTTTCTGCTGCCTTCCGTTCGTTTATGCTTTTTACAGCTGAAACCTTTTCTGCCTCTTTTCCATTTCTTTTTTCTCTCCCTTCCCTTCCCTTCCCTTTCCTATCTTCTTAAGAGACAGGAAGAAACATTCCATTCTCCAAACAGGGGGTGTTGGTTCCCCAACGCACGCTAAGGATTTAGTGATTGATAATTAACAGTGATTTCAGGAAATTCTTAGATAAACTTAAAAAATAGCATCCCCATTTTATAGACGCAGAACCTGAGCCTCAGAGAAATGAGATAGTGTGGCCACGGTCACCCAGCCAGTAAACCGCAGCTCCCTGACACGCCCAGCTCTGTGTCACTTCAAAGCTCCGCCTAGGAGGGTGTCTCATGCTTTCCCTGTCCCCCGTCAGCCCCTACCTGAGTAAGCCAGGGCTCTGCTGAGGACGGGGACGGCTACCTCTTCACCCCACTGTAACTATGGGACCGGCGGTCCAGACAAAGCCATGGGGAGCACTCAGAGGCAGCTCAGGCCACCACCTGGGACACATTTCCAGAGCCAAAGCCAGCAGGTGGCTGAGCATGGATCTGGGATCCCATCAAAGCCCCCTGTTGCCATGTGTTGACCCAGGCTTCTGGGCTGCAGGGCTCCTGGGAGGATCAAGGGGGGCTCCTGTTTTTCTGGCCATACCATGTGGGCATCCATGTGTCAGGTGCGTTCCCTCGTGACCACGCGCAGACCTGTTGCCAGTGCGGCACAAGGATTCTGTCCAAGCACTGCCACTGCTCTTCTCAAAGAATGAGAGCCCCACACACCTGGATCAGCCAGTGGCCAGCCGTCCCGGAGAAGGCGCATCCTTCTAGGATTATGGTGCTGGACTCATAAAGTAGCCATAGTGATGATGACATCAGAGCATCCTTTTGGGATTTAAGTTGAAAACCTATGCTAGGCACCTGCCCCAGGATCTGACACATGACCCCTAATAAATGCACAATGATGCAGATTTTCCTCCCTCCCTTCCTTCCTTCCTCCCTTTCCTTCCTTCCTTCCTTCCTTCCTTCCTTCCTTCCTTTTTTTCTTCCTTTCTTCTTTCCTTCCTTTCTTCTTTCCTTCCTTCCACAGTGATTACCAGGCCAAGCTGTGTGTTCGTAGGGTTGCCAGGCAGAATACAGAGCCCAGTTAAATTTTAAATGCTCAACAAATTATTTTTAGTATAAGCATGTCCCAACTATTGCACAGGGCATACTTCTACAAAAAAAAAGTCATTGTTTATCTGATATGTCAAAGTTAACCAGGTGCCCTCTATGTGAATTCACTAACTCTATTGGCCTTATCTAGTTGCCCAGCAGGTAGGCTGGTGATTGGAACAAGTATTATCCTTGCTTGTAGGTGATGATGGATGGTGGATAATCTCCTTTCTTCCTGCCCCTCTTCCCCCTCCTGGGTCCTCTTGTTTTCCCACTTCATTCCTTAATAAGCAGGTAGCTTTCCCTGCTGCTGGCTTTGTCCCAGGGCTCTTGTTGGAGATGCCACTTGTCCCTTCTGCCTTTTGCTCTGCTTGGGCAGCCCGGCCCTTGGGACACAGACCACGTGACTCTTTTAGGAATGGCCAGCTGCACACCTCTACCTGCGGCTAAGGCTGCTCCTGCCGCAGGTCTTTGATGACAGTGACCCTAAATGACAGGTGACTGCAGCTCTCCAACCATGGCTCCCCACACCATCTCTGGACTGGGGCCTGGGGCTGTTCTGACGGATTCCAAAAGGTCCAACTGAAAGATGGCAGGCAGCTGCTGGAGGGTGCAGTGTGCGAGGTGGACTGAGGAATATCCTTGAAGAGATGGCTCATCCCGATCCCCTGAAAGGAAGTCTGGCCTCCGACATGGCAAAAGGACTTTGCAGGGGCGGGTAAATGAAGGGTCTTGAGGTGATTCTGGTGGGGATTGGATGTAACCGTAAAGGTCCTTATGAGACGGTGGTGAGACGGTCAGGACAAGAAACAGGTTTGAAGACAGAAGCAGAGGTTGAAATGATGCCTGATGACCTAAGATGGGACACACCAAGGAGAACACGCCGCTGCTAAAGGACAGAAAAGACCATAGTGGTGGACTGTCCTCTCAAGGTGCAGTGGGAGCCGCAGCCTGCTACCACCGTGATTTTAGACCTCCGACCTCCAGAACTACGAGGAAATCTATTTATGGTGTATTAAGACACTAAGTTTGTGGTAGCTTGTGATATAGCCAAGGACTCCCAGATGAAGGACAACATTTAGCCAAGGTCCTGTCCAGACTGGCCCTGCAGAAGTCAGAGTCGCTCCTGGGCTACGCCACCTGCTCGGGGGTCAGGCCGCTCCCAAACTTGGACTCAGGGCAGAAGGGACCCAGCCAGCCTCAGGGACCAGCCCACCTCAGGCAGTGGAGATGAGGCGATGGGTGTGTTTATGCCAGACACTTGGGTCCATCCGCAGTGGACTGGTGATCCGCGGATGCTCTCAGCATGGCTCAGAGGGGTGAAGCATGAAGCCTGGAGTCCCACAGCAAGCCAGGACTGCAGGAGGGAATCTAGTTCCAGATCCTGAGCCCTTGTCACAGCGACACCTCAGCAGGACACCTGGGTACCTCTACTGCCAAGCTTTTCTGAGCTGCCTCCTCCCTTCTCAGTGTGTCCAGCCGCTGCGGGACTACAGTTCTTCCTCTTGTCTGAGGAAGGAGGCCGCATTCAAGCTGCAGCTGGAGCTCGAGACCCCAGATGTGGCTCCAGGATCCCGGGAACGAACGTCCCTGCAGTTTTCCACGACTCAGGAACCTCAGACGGAACGGAGCCTTGGGGCCTTGGCTTTGCAGGAAGAAGGCTTTTTGATGCAGCCTTGACCCCATGCCCAGGAGCCAGGTGACTGGTCCAGCCATCAGACCTGAATTTTCCTCCCTGAATAAGGAAGCCATTGTTCCCTGGCTCCCCAAGCAGCAACGCCGTTGACATGTGCTGCACTTCAGCTTATAATCAGAACCAGCCTCGCTGGGTAGGACGGGGAAGGAAGTTTTAATGGTAGATTCGCCAAGTGAAAGAGAAAAGCTCCTACCCCTCCTCCCCTCATGCTCCTCTCCCCAGGTACCATCTCACCCGTCTCTGGCTTTAATTCCATTTTTGCTTGTAACATGGAGGAAACCTACCCCACGGCAGCCACGCTGGGTGTCACTGGCTCTGGGCTCAAACCACTGAGTTTACTGGCAACGCCAGAAAGATGGTGGCTTCAGAAGGTGGGGCTGACACTCTCCACATCCCCGTTGACTGGCAACCATGGAGTTTACCAAGGGGCAGCTCAGCCTGTGCTTGGTTCGGACCTGGCTGAATCACCTCCTTCCCACGGGGAGCCCGGGGGCTTCCCTCGGGTCAGGAGAGACAGGGCAGAAAGCAGGAATAATGCCAGGATGAAGTATGCATCATCATTTATTCCGCCTTGCAAGCTTTCATACTGTTCTATGCTTTCTTTTCCTCTCTGCCTAGTGGCTCTTCCGAACCCTCCTGTCTCAGTATAGATCTGAGTATTGATCATTGGAGTTACCGTCCCCGCTGTCAAAGCTGCCCTGTGTGCAGGCTCTTCGGAACCCGCCCACCCTGGCTTGGGGATGGGCCATGTGCCTTGGTCAGTGAATGCAATGACCCCATATCTGATGCAAACAAAAACCTAACTACAAGACCTAAAAAGCGCTTGGCATTGAGGCTGCTCCCCCTTGGAAACCGACTGCCATGCACACAAGCTTGGCCTAACTTTCTGGAGGGGGAGGGATGAAACAATGAGCGAGGACTGTCACCCCAAACATGGTCATTATGAACCATCTGTGACCCCTAAGCCTAACGCTAACCCTAACCGGGCCAACAGAAGCGCCCAGCTATGCCAGCCCAAACTGTCAACCCAAAGGCTTGTGGGCTAAGTGGCTGCCGTTTCAGGGCAGAAGCTCTGGGTTGGATGATGACACAGCCAGTCCGACTGATACACTTAGTCGACGGAGCTTGCAAGGACGTGACAGGCTCTTCACTTTTCCCTTTCAGGTAGTGTTACACACACGTACACTTGCTTACACACATATTAGACTCTCTGATTAAATGGCACGGTCCATCAGAACCGGTGCCGCATGTCTTCTGATCGCAGTAGAAATTGCGCCTGCGGGACACACACTTGGGAGCTCGGCAAACGCTAGGTGACTCGTCCACGAGCACATGAGGAAACCAGACAGGGCTGGTTTCGAGCCCTGGCTCTCCCAGCGCTGCTTTCTGGCTCTGAGCCGCGGCACTTCGCTGCCCTGGGCCTCAGGTTGCCCACCCAGGAAACACGGCTGGAAACTGCCCTACCGCTACGGGGGGCTGCACGCAGTGATGCGCGTGTGGCAGTCTGAGCCCGGGCCCGACCAAACCCCGACAGTGGCAGTGAACTTGGCCGCATGGTGACAGTGTGAATGCTTTCAGCAGGCTTGTGGACGGAATACCATTCTCACAACAGACACCGTCAGCCATGCTTTGTCACAGCAACTGTGTGTCCCAAGTGGGAAGTTCGGAGTAGAGGTGGACCCTGCGTGCACTGGACCCCTTTGGCTCTTCTTCGGACTTTGGGTTCACTCGAGCCTCAGATGCCCTCATGCAAATGCAGCGGTGGCTCCGCTCCACACCATCAGATGTTTCTTTTATAGAGAAAGACATCAAGTTAATGAGAGAATACTAGAGAAGAAAAGAAACATCCAGCACATGTTTCACTCATTTGTTCCAGAAAGAGGGGCTGGGGGCACAAAGACCCTAAAGCAAAAGGAATCCTCGCTTATTGTTAAAGGAGCTGAAATAAAATATGAATGGGTGTTCAGCAGCTTTCTGGGAGCCGGAGGCAGAGCACTGGGGAGGGGGCAGACCCCATGGGCCCTGTGGGTGCTTACACATGCTTTTAGTTTCTCCTTAGAGCTATGGAAAAAATGAAAAAAAAATAGGTTGTAAAAAGATCTGTAACGTCCAAGTTTAAATATGGCTTGTCACAGCGTTAGTGACCAGGACTTCTAAGAAAAGCTGCCATTGAGTCTCAGGGCACATAGGTGTCCCTGGTTCGCTGTAGACAGTTGGCCACTTAGGCCGTCCTGTGTTGTTCACAAACTAGACATTTGTGAATGATTCATCGGAGCCACAAACAGCTCCTGTGAGAAGAATTATTGTGATAAAATCAAAATTGGCACTACAGCAAGGGTCCACCCTGTGAGATCGCTGTTCTGAGGGCTTTGTTCAAGTCACCCGCGGATGCACCTGGCCGGCCCTCAGGGTGCCTGTGCACGGGCTGAGCACTGTTCCCACAGAGATGGATCTAAGAACCTATTTAATTCTGCAAAAACCCCTAGGAGTTACTCACGATTGTCAGCCCTGTTCCACAGACTCAGAGAAGGTCACTCGGCAATGTTGAGATCTGGACCTGAGCCATCTGACACAGGGGGCTGTGCCCTCAGTCCCCAGGAACGTCACTGAGCAGAATAGCACACACTCTCCCCTATTCCTCATAGAAGGTTATGCGACGGACACCCCGAGGTCATAGAGCTGGTGCCTGGTGGAGCTGAGAGTTGAACCCAGGGGGCTGAAGCCAACCAGGTTCTCGGTCACCACTGCGTGTACCACTTCTGTGGACACATGCAGGGATGAAACTGTCATACACCTACCTGTGTACGCGGCATGCATTAGACCCCTTATTTCTCTGTGGGCTTTACTCGGGAGAGCTCTCCATAGAAGAGCTCAGTAGTGGGAACTCTTGCCACTAGCTGGCTGTACTGAGCCATCACTGATGCGGGGGCCCGAGCCAAAGGTGCCACTTTTTGGTGCTTCCGCCAAATCACTAGGCTCATAAGTTACAGAGCAGGGACAAAACTCAGTTCTAAGTGTATTACCTTACGGGTTTCCTGTGGAAGGGGAAGGCGGGGACAAAGTTTGCGTATCTACATACCTGGGCAGCTCACTTGCTTCGCAAATTGGATTTTTAATAGTCACAGTGAACACCGTCTCCTGAGGCACAGCCACAGATTAGGGTGGCAGGTCAACCTGCCATTAGGGCGGAGGAGGCAGGTTGGTTCATCCGCAGCTTGTTCAGGTTGGAGGCAGAGCTGCGTGCGGCTGGGAGGCCCGTCCCGGCTCAGGGCAGCAGGACCTTCCACACATCCCCGATGTGCCGCCCGGGTGTGCACGGCAGCCCACCGGGGCTGCGTCTGAGCCCCCTCCTCTCAGCCCGTCCATGTGTACAGGCCCAATCGTGAGGACGTCTGCTGAGCCTCCGTAAAGGCCCCCTTCCCCAAACTCACAAAAGGAGGTTTGACAGCACAGGCCATCTCAGGAGGGCAGACAGCCGATCTTGGTGGCGAGTGTTTCTGTAGGATTTCAGAGTTGCGAAAAGGATGTTCATTGAACTCCAAACTAGGCACGACCCCAGGGATGGAGGCACAGAGTGAAACCACATACGCCTCCTGTCTCTAGTGAGTTAGGCAGAGCTGGGAAGACAGACAAGGAGGGCGGGGAGGGCTGCACCCACACTTGTGCCCAGCAACCGGAAGCAACCGGAAGCAACCGGAAGCCAGGGGTCTGCTCTCAGGGATCACGCAAGCGGAGCCGTGAATCATCCCAGAGGGTCTTGGGAAGGATGTGAGATTTTCCATCCCTGCGGGAGGGCAGAGATGCCTGGCCTCAAGTTTGAGAGACGTTTCAACAGGCAGTCTTATCTTAGGGGAAAGAGACTGCAAAGCCATCGCTGGGACCGGGCTCCTCGCTCGGTAGGGTCTCCCGGCTCTGGGGTGGACGGGGCCATCGCTCGTAGACAGGGTCTCCTAGGGAAAGCAGCGGAGGAGGGGAGGGCTCACGCCTCAGTTTTGTCCCTGGGAGCCCTCCTGGGAACCCGAGGAGGGGCATGCTGTCTCTAGTCCCATTATTGCTATCTAGTCCCCATTTCATAAGAGGCCGCCAAGTTGAAGCAGGATGCAGCGGGGGCCTGGGTGGTTTCGGCACTTCTCTTCATCTCTCTTCCCCATCAAAAGGCCTACTAAAGGGCTCAACGGGCTCCAGAAGGACCGCAAAATCATGCCCCGGGTGGTCGTGGAGTCTGAAGCCCCTTTTCCTTGCCATGCCTCTGCTTCCAGGCCCCTAGACACTTTGCACGTGTCACCAGCCACGGGGGCTTCTCTCTTCGGGGCCTCGGGCTGTCCGCCTCAGCAGAACTGCTTTTTCCTGCCTCACTGGTTTCTGGGTCTCTCCCCTAACAAGACCAGAGCAGTTTGGCCTACTTTGGAGGTGAACAGCCCAACAGACCCATGATGGGAGGAAGTGATAAGTGCAGCTGCGCCCTCAGCCCGTGCCTCCCTCCTCTGCAGAAACCCCGGTTCTCACGGTGCCTGTGAGCCCCGGCAGCTGGGCTGGAGCTCTGCCCTTTACAGTTAGTCACCGGCTCGGGGCAGCTTCCCTCGCTATGGCGGGGCCTGAGACGACTGCAGCAGATAAAGCAGAAGGGCAGCCAAGGACTGGTCTGCCCTGCCTGGCTTCTAAGAAGGCCTCTGGTGTGGCCAGGGTGCAGGAATTGGCCGGCACTGGCCACGGCCAAGGGGACCGTCCTTCCAGACGTCGGGCCCAGTGCCCCGAGCAGGGATGGAAGGCGATCAGAGACCATTGCCTTTCTCATGTCTTTGCCAAATCTGGATTCTGGTCTGAAGACATTGGGACGGCATCCCAATCACAGCTCGAAGCTGAAACGGTGGTTCTCAACCTTGGCCGGCTGCCATGGGGGGCCGGGCCATTCTTTGGCGTGGGGGCTGCCCCGAGCATTGCCGGCAGCACGCCCATCCCCAGTTGTGACACTCAAACCTGTTCTCCAGACATTGCCAATGTCCCCGTGGAGAACCACTGGGACATAAACACGGGATATCAGAGGTTACTGAGCATGAGGCGGAAAGGACTTGCTGAAAACAGGAGTCAAAACCAAGATGTCTTATTATTCCTACCTTTGCCTTTCACGCCACCCACTACATGAGTTCAGGAAATCCTACCCTCTCTGCGTTTATGCCCTTGACTGCCACTGACGTCACCATTATCTGCCTCCAGGGTGATCACAGAGATCACATAGGACGATAGTCCTCAGTGTGCAAATGCTGACGGTAAGCTTGGCTTTGGGGGAGGATTCCTCCCCCTGCAACAGCAATGCTCTTTTGAAGGAAAACAAGTACCTGTGAGGATACCGTGTTCTTAATCCCTGACTGCACATGAGAACCCCCAGGCCTTTGACGGCTGTGGCCCCTGGCCCCCCGGGGCTAATGGGTCTGGGTGGGACCTGGCATCAGCAGTCCTTGGAAATGCCCCAGCTAAACCCCTGCTCAGCCAGGGTGGACACTCGCTCAGGGTCACAGTGGCTCCAGGGTCGGGTCTACCTGTTTTCCATTCTAGGCAGGGAGTGCGGGAATTTTGATACGAGACTCCCCTTTGGTGGGAATGCTTGACAGATGATGCCGTGGAGGAGACAATGGGCCTAGATCATTCCAAGGCTTTCTGCAGAGCCTTCAAGTAATAACCCAAAATATTTACCAGGCGGTACATACCTGAGTTGACTGCTACTTAGAGGTTAGTGAAAAGAGATGAAATATGAGCTTTAGGATA